>JAQMYF010000005.1:14232680-14254067 GCA_030014195.1 Neosilurus mollespiculum | reverse complement strand
AATCTTTTTTTTTTTTTTTTTTTTTTAAATCAATGACATACAAATGATCTCCCAAAATTAAAGGATTGAATGCCTCTTTATTTTTATTTTTAATATATATATATATTATTATTACAATAAAAAACTTTTGATTCACATCCACAAATAATAATCAAATACAATTTAAGACTAATTAGAAATTATTTTTTATTTCGGGAGTCAAAACTACTAAACATTTTGCAGTGCATGTAAGCGAGTCTCTCAGCGAGGGAGCGTCGGAGCAGTGGGAACCACTCCCAGTGTGGAACCTCCACGACTGTATACCCCGACAACGCTAACTGCCTCCTCTTCATTGCGTACAGCCCGGTCAACCGTTGCGTCCTGTAACAATAATGGTTTCTGCTGGTCACTTGAATCGCGAGCCGAACAACGGTTGACGCTGAGGTAGCATGTCCATGGACAGTAGAGCGCTCCTGCTGTTTTGTTATAGCGTGCAGGAGATCATCAGTCAGGTCGACTCCTACGTTCAGAATACTTTCTCTTTTAGTGGACGCCTCCACGGGGCGCAGAACTGGTTTCTGGATGGGTGTGGTCGTCGTCGCCATGCTTGTTTTTTTTCCATTGGTCAGCTGCACCAACAGGTCGTCTGTCAGCGTCACTCCAGTGTGCATTTCTTTCCAATCCAAAGGCCCGAAAGACCCCTTGTCTGTATCGTAGTGGATAGGGGTGGTTTCAGAAGCAACAGGTAAAGGATTTCCACAGGAGTCCAAGTGCACTTCGAGGTCGATCGAGCGCATATGTGGTAGAATCATCCTCTTATGCACGAACACCTTTCCTCCGAGCAGCTCCTGGAGAACAGCTTCTGCCTCAAGAACCTCTGGTTTCTGACACAGTTCTGACTGGGCGAAGTCCCACAGCTGTTTAGTCACCTCCTCGTTTATTGTAGGATTAATCCTGGGCCCGGTCCAGCAAGGCAGCTCGATCGCCACCGTCCCATCCAGAGTAAAGAGATCCTTCTTTAAATCTATCAATCCCGTGACCTGGTTTGTGAATTCGGGGCTTAACGCCAAACTCAGCAAGTCACGAGGGAACTGACGCACAAACGCCAAGCCAAGCAGGGCTGTCAGGAGGTGTTCCGGGTAGCCGCGGAATTCCAACTCTCGATATCGCAGGGCTTCTGTGAGTTGAGGGTGAAGGCGTGGACACTGACTGGGAAGGATACCCAGGTTCCCAAACGCCCACAGCAGCTTAGCAACATCTTTGCTCCTGTACTGAGACGGTACATGGGGTAGGTGTTTTGCTACAGCCAGGAGAATGCGGTCGTCACGGTAATGCAGTGCAGAGCAGGCCAAAGTGATGTGCATTAAGCCCTGGACGGCCATCTGTGGAGCACGACGGGGCACTTCAGAGCTCAGAGTCTCCAACCAGGGTAAGTGGTCCAGGTGGCTGAATCTCATTAGCTTCATCACATTCACAACACCAAAGTCACTCATTTCCTGAACTACTACACAGGCACGGTCCACAAGCCTGCGCAATGCTCGGTCTGAGAGGGAGTTCTGAGTTTTGAACAGACCCAAGCAAATAGCACCCACTTCTTCACCCTTCAGCTCGTCTAGATGGCGCATTATAATCCCTTCAAGACACTGAAGAAGAAAAGCTGGACACTGTCTGCTTTCTCCCAGTATATACACAAACTGGACCAGCTCTGGTGGACCCATCTGGTTAAAATGTTTGCTAATGCTGTCACACAGTTTGTCCACATACAGCGGGACTGACCGTCCGAGCCTCCGCCACAGGTCAGCTACGAGCAGAAGCTCGTGAAGTTCCATCTCACTGGTTCGGTGGCCGAATTCAGCTTCATACAAGTCCAGTACCCTGTGGTGGTGGGACAATCCCAGTCTCACAAAGGCACGCAAAATCTCAATCAGTTGTGGATGCGTGAAGTTTTGCAGGTTGTCCACACTGTGACGCAACAGCACGGAGAACCGCATGTTGCCTTTGACCGTCACAGTCTGTTCTGGTTCCAGGCGGCCAAGTTCGCATATAAAATGAGCAACATCTGAAGCGTCAACGTTTTTCATCAAGGCAGCTTTATGAAGCAGCAACAAAGCATCTTTGATGTGAATAGCAGGTGGACGCTGGGACATGTCATAGGTCATCACACTGTACTCAGGTCTACATCTCTGAAAAGCACGCGCGTCCCCATTTATATTCATGGCGACGTCATCTTTAGGTTGTTCAACGGTACACGCTTTCCTCGCTACATCTCTCTTAAACACAAACTCAAGCTGGGTGTTTTTAGAGACAGATATGTGGCGTGAAGTACCGATCATATAATTATTGCTCTGCTGTCTGAACCTAGCACTGGCGATGGGCGGAGAGGTTTCCTCTTCTCTCCATGGACCTTTCGCTATTGCAGTAGTCTCCACTCGTGATTGGTAATAAGCAGCAGGATTGTAGACCAGTGAGCCTCCCTCGACTGTTTCCGAAGTCGATGGCACCGTTTGGCTCTTTTTCTCCTTCTGGACTGTTCCATGTTTCCACCCTGAGGACAGATGCTGAGCTCTGTACCCTGACCCACACGGTGAATGGGCAAACACCCGCAGCGTAGCTGCTCGACCCCACAGAGCTCGTGCAGACATCCACAACAGATACTAAGGAGGAAAATGGAGAATAAGATATTAGTGATGTTTTGAATCTGAATCAATCATTTCAAAATTTGTCCCGACCTCCAGTAAAACATGGCAAACACAACCAGATCATACGTAACATACATGAGCCAAAAGCGAGGTGGATGTCGCTGAATAGTCCCTGAGACGGAATGTTTTTCAACCGATTCAGAGTTTTATATATTACACAGAAGCACAAGTTAAGTGCGTTGTGCCACAGTGTGTTTTTAAATTCAAAGTTTTAGTATATACTACACCGAAAAACAAACTAAATTGAGATTTTTATGGTTTATTTTTAAAAATATTTTTAAGCATGACAATGATGATATTATCTGCTCCAAGTGACTATGAAAAACTGGGAGTTCCTCATTTCGATTCAAGGATTATCCACTCGGGATAACATCGATCAACCCTGAGACAGCAGACCAATCATATCCCACCGTTCCCATGAAGTATACACTAATGTATATTATAATGAGGAATAAAATATGCTGTTATTTTACTTTCTTTAGTCTTTTTTAACTAGGTGTGTGAACAAATTTTTTTAAAAGATATCTTTTTTTTTTTTTTTTCATTTTTAAAGATCTTTTAAAATGGTACCAAGATCAAATTGAGTAATAAACAAACCCTGATCTTACGAAATATTAACTAGTACGCATTACTTTGTCCCTTATTTCCAGTGAAATTTAAAAAGCTCTGACCAGACTAACTTTTTAAATTTTATTTTTAGTCCTTGCCTCTACATATTCTGACTCTAGAAGGTAAGATGCACCACAATAAGTAATTAATTAACCAAAAACTATGTTAATGAGCCTAATACACTGTTATATCTACAGTAAGTGTCTGTTTCAGTAGAAGCTTTCCTTGTCATTTTTATATTCAGAGGCCATACAGCCAGATTTCACAGGTGACATTCTAACTTGCATCCTTTTGCTTGTAGCTAATGCTAATCTTATCTCCTATGTCACGTTGTAACCCTGTTCCTCCAGCTTTCAGTCATCAACCTACAATCTACTGCCATGTCATCGTTCATTCTGCTAATTTCCATAAAACAATAACTACAAATATACTTACAAACCATGTAAATCTCGGTCTGTTAAAGTATTTCGTACACAATAGGGCACAGATCCATTTTAGACGAGGTCAGCTCGCGCTACATGTGCGCCGCCATGTTTGAAGCTAGATGTCACGTGATACGGTGGCTCACATTGGACATACTAATAGCGTTATGGTTATACGACGTTAGAATGCTATTGTTGATGCTAAAATCTTAAAGGTTTTTGTGGGTCCTTCTTTTACAAGGTACACAGTATAGCATGAAGACTACTAGACTACAGAAACTCTCTTGGAAATGGTTTATTAACATGGAATGAGTTTGTATGGCAAATTATAGGGAACAAATACCGTAATTATCATAAAAAACGAGCCACAAAATTGTATTGAAATGCATGTCAGTCTGACGTCATCACATACTATATCCAGAAACAATAAGTTTAATTTAACCCCTTATCAATTAAACTTGTTAAAAAAACAAGAGTCATTACCTAATAACCATAATTACTTAACACCCCCCCCCCCCCACACACACACACACCCCCCCCATGGGCGATAGAGGTATTGAGCTTTTGTCCTTCACCAAATCACAAGATCTGAAAACAGTGTATTTTGTTCACTCAAGTTGTGTTTTGTATTATGATAAATTTGTGTAGAGCAAAAAACAATCAAGTGTTACGAATAAACAAAATTAGTTTATCCGACGCAGGAACCGCACACAACCTAAATGACTGGTTATCTGGGGGATAATAGATATCATTATATATTTAAGGGATTTTTTTCATTTGTGATTGGTGGAAGCTCATCAAATAATTCTTGGTATTGCATTATTGCTATAGGATAATTGAATTATTGCACTGTTGCCATCAGATAAGTTGAATGATTATTTCAATACTGGCACACACCACACAGTAACATGCCTAGTCTAGACTACTTTTAAAATATTATGAATAATAATAATAATAATAATAATAATAATAATAATAATAAAACAATTACAGACTTTGGCTTCCGTATGAGAATTATTCGGTGTCGGAGAGTGTTATTGGCTTCATCAGATAACAACCGCTGATCCGAAAAATTCTCCATATCATACTTCACCTCATCCAATGATTGCTTATTATCCAGAGTGGATAATGCTTAAATCGGAATGGGTGGCAAATACTCACGGTTTGTCACGGTCACTTGGAGCATCAGTGTTACTCTTTAAAAATGGATGTTTTAGTTTACTTTTCTTGTGTTTTAATCTCATTGTTAAATAACACTGATGTTTACATATTATACTTGTTTTAGACAAATTCTGAGGCATGTTCAAGTTGAGTGTGCAACACAATATTGTCACATATTCCACTAACAAAATGCCATTTTCACAATAACAGTCCCTCTGGAACTCATGGAATGTTACAGAAAAGACGGCTGTTTTTATGAAAACTATTACTAGGCTGAATCTTCTGAAATTATTGGATTCTACGACCTACAATAATGTCAATGGCACTATTAATATGGAGGTTTGGACCAGTGACTGAGTAGCTTACAGTGCTTGTGGCGATGAATCTACCATGAAATTTATAGTTTGATTTGTTCATTGAGGAGGATGCCATAATTAAGTCGGGTAATCAAACGATACAACTGATACGGAGTGCTAAAATAGTGTGGTGCTGGTGCAGGTCACCCCCCAAAGTGTTTATCAGAATTATTCAGCTCATACCCTTCTTCCACACTTTAATTCATGATGAAAGCAGCAAAAACAACAAAAATTAAATATACAACACTCATAATTTTATCCACATCTTTATTACTTGAATTCATATTTGCTAAGATATGCTTTTTTTTCGTTTGTTTTTTCCTCCAAGCGATTTTTGAAGCATAAAAAATCAGAATGAAAACAGTGGTGAAATTTTGTCCTCCCTTCAAACATTTTGAGAAATATGAGACGGGGAAAATAGACATCAGGGGCTTTCATGGTCTTCCCTTCTTATAACACGTAATGGCCGATCGAAGTTTTTTTTTTCCCTTTTTTTTTTAAAGATTTTAATATATTATATTATATTCCTATATCAATTATTTGAAAAATAAAAGCTGACATGTCAGTCTCATTAATTCACAAAAGTATTCACACGCAATAGCTCGGTATATTTGGATAGAATAGATATGTACACATAAATAACAATGATATTTACATGCAGTCGACTGCCCCTTTGTCTCTACCAAGAACACAGCAGGACACAACAGAATTACATAGCAGCAAATGTGGCCAAAGACAGTAGAGGGGTGGTGTCCATCTAAAGCTTTGATAGATTATGTCTCGCGTAACACCCAGTTCATAAAGCTACAAAACAAAAACTCACAAATCTGGTCACATGATTAAAAAAAAAAAAATGATTATAATTGTGTATGGGACAAATATTACAGCCATGTAGCCTTTAGTGTTTAAAATTGAATTAGTGTTAGGCGTGTGCTAATAGATACCCTCCTATACGGTTTTTTCCATCCAAGCTACTATGAATAGAGAGAATCACTACAACTGAAGCCCTTTTACTTCAGTATTTTTTAATTATTTAAAGCAGGAAATAGTCATTATCTGATATCAGACTGCTATATTATAAAATGGGCATTGTTACAGTACGGCTAGGCAATATAATAAAAGGTCCTGATATTAATATAACAACACATTCTTTCATCCATTCATAGATCCTCCATCCATCCATCCATCCATCCATTATCTATACAAACAGATGCTTTTTGTCAACTAAGGTTAGGATTGGCTAATCCCAGCTAATGTCTGGTGAGAGGCAGGGGACACCCTGAGCACGTCAGCACTTTATCATGATGCTACTACAGAGAGACAGGCAGCATGCCATGCTCAAACCCATGGGCAATTTAGAGTCGCCAGTCGACAAATTTATACCTCTTTAAACTGTTGTTGGAAACCGGAGCATGTGGAGGAAACCCACACTGGCAACCTCAGACAGCAAGACCTCGGGAAGGACCTGCCTGCTGTGAAGCAATGGCAGTAGCCACTGTGCCACTGTGCTACCTTGCAATACGTTACAATAATTGTCAAACACATGACAAATAAATCGCAGTACAATTTTGGATAATATCACGGTGTATCAAGCCTAGAGGCTGGAGTCTACCTCAGTCGACTCTGGGTGAAGGCCAGTACTTGTTTGGAGAAAATGCAAACTCCCAACGAAAATGCCTGTGCCCAGGAATCGAACCCGGGACCTTTATGCTGTGTGGCGGATGTGCTAACCACTACACCACCGCATCACCCTTAAAAATGTTCAAAAGTTTTGTTGGCAGATGATGACCTGTTCTGTCGTTCTTTGACTGCTAACTACTGGCTGAACGGCTGTATCTGTGCTCATTTGCATTTCCAGACGCAGTTTTTGTATGAGTGACTATTTAAAATTTCACATTTGAGTTGATTTGGGGAACAACGTTACAAACAGGTTAAAACGAAACTCAGTTTGGTTAAAATTTAAGCTGATGTATAATAATTCCTTCATTCATTCCTTTTTTGAAGCGCTTAATCCTAATTAAGGGTCGCACAGAGGCTGGCGCCCATCTCAGCCAACTCTGGGCGAGGGCAGAGTACACCCTGGACAGCTCGCCAGGCCATCGCAGGGCAGAAGCACACTGACGGCTATGCAGCTACTCTTGATGAAAACCTGATGTATAATAATTTCAGAGAAAAACATAAGCTGTAGGTTTAAGAAATTAAAGTTCAAAATTAGATACAAATCAATAATTGAGACATTTTGTTAAAAAAGTATCGCGATATGATATTTTGGCCATTTCACACATCCATTCTGTGTACCAAAAAAAAAGTGTGGTAATAGCTGATGAACAATTATTCACTGAAGATGTTGCTGAATACAGTGTGTGAGCAGAGCATAAGCGCATTATGTAACGGCGTCTTTTGAAACTCATTCAAAGTTTTAAGTAAATACTACACGAAAACTAAACGAAAACCAAACCTTCATGGTTTATATCTTCCATTTTTAAAGCGTGACGCTCATCATGCTGCCTGCTCCATCACAATGCTAACATGTACTTCATCTTTTAAAACTCAAATTTTGAATAACGTCCCTTTTTATCTTTAGCACGAGCACCATGTCGCGTATCTTTCTTCAGATTTTTTTGGGATGCCATTTTATTGGATGTCTAGGATTTCAGAATCAGTGACTGTCGCAAACCTTGAGTTTTTGTCTGCCGTTATTAAGGATTAAGGATTAAGCAACTGTTGAATGGGGCGAAGTATGATATAGAGAATTATTCAGCCGAGGCCAAAGGGAAAGCCCGAATAATTCTCTATCATAAAAAATTGTTTCATCATTCATTCTCAATATTTGACAGTCATGTTACCGTGTCGTGCATGCTCGTCATGTAATAATCATTCAACTTATCCTATAGCATCAATACAATAATTAGGTTATCCCATGGCAATGATGCAATAGCAGGAATTATTTGATGGCTTTCCACCAGTCAGAAGCAAGAAAATCTATTAAACTATAGCGAACCAATCAGACTGCATCATTTCTGTGTAGAATACACTAACAACACTTGTCATGTGTGTTGAATATCAGGGTGTATTATATTACTGGGCATTAGCACACGCCTAATTAGCATGAAGCCTCCATTAATTCAGGTGTGTTTGTAATATGGAACACAAAGAGCTACTGACGGCTTCATGCAACAGCCTTTACTGCTTCTCTTTTCACTGTTCAACACCAAAAGTGATACCTGAGTGATTTCTTTTGCAAATGAACTCATTTTTTATAAATAATTATGTATTTTTGTGAAACATAAAAAAAAAAAAAACATTAATAGTAGGAATAAGTTTGCATTTGGATATCAGTGACCATTCCATAATAAAAGAATTGTATAAAATAGTTTGTTGAAGTCATGATTGGGACATGGTTTGCTTTAGGATGATGATGATGATGATGATTTAAGCTTTGTGACAAAGGGTGTTATCATTTTTTTTTCTTTTTAAAAAAAAAAAAATTATTATAGTTTTTTTTTTTTTTTTGTATTTAATGCTACCACTTTTCCACCTCCATCTTCTCGTCACCACTGGTTGTAAATATATCTGAACCATCTGAATCTATACAACACATTCACACTACCTCCTCCTCCTCCACCTCCTCCTCCTCCTCAACAATCACACGACTCACATTTCAGTCTTTATATCCCACTCAGATATGGCAACGAAGCCTGCGTACACGGTGTACTTACTTCAAAACATCACTTCAATCTACTGCATATTGTATATTTTCTTTTAAAAGTCAAATATTCTAAATGATACTTTCAGAAAGTATACATTGACACATATTCTGTTTTTTTTGTTTGTTTGTTTTTTGGAAGAAAATATGGTCCCACTTAAACAGACTTCATTATTTAACTGCCCTCTTAGCACTTTCTTCTCTATTATTATTATGATAATTTTTTACATTTTTTTTGGCTCAGCCGCTGACTCCTCCGCTAACTAGCAGCTTCATAAACCAAACGTCACTCAGCAGACGCCGTTCATCCAACACACACCTCTCTTTTTAAAAGAAACATTGTCTGAGACCAAAGCAAAGTGCATTAAAATATTTGTTTGTGGGGTTTCTTTTCCCTCTCTAATATATTCTACATTGTTCCGGAAACATGGAATACAAAGGTGAAAAGCAAAAATGTTCTGGTGATACGCTTTCGAGTCAAACGACCACGTGTCGGTCCTCCGCCGCTGCTTTCGCTATCAGAGCAGGAGGGTTGAGGCACACTCCGATACAACACACCAGCTCTTAAGAGTCCACTGGTTAGCTTTACCATGATTACGTCCACTATGAGGGAACCCGAGACCAGCAACCACCTCTTAAATATTTGGTCCTTCGTTTTGGGGGAGAAATAAAACACACACACACACACACACACACACACATTGGTGTGGTATGGACAAGCACCATAGTCAGGAAGAGCATCATGTCTCTCCCTGTAGCTTCTAACTTAAAAAAAAAAAAAAAAAGAGTCTCTTCAGCTAACACGGGCGCTATGCTATATAATATATATCCTTTATCTGGTTTGTTGTAGCGTTCGGCGCAACATTATATAAAGGAGCAGTTTGTCATTTGTTCAGCCCCGTCTGTGGTTGCTGTCTATGATGTGAAAAGCACTTGTCGTGAAAATATTAGAAAACGTTCCTCTCCCTACCAACCCGTTATATGTTTAGGCTTCGCGTGTTGCCTTATAAGGCAAAGGGGTGGAGTTAAGTGGCTCTGTTCCAGCAGGGGGGAGGAATTCAACTCATTTTCAAATCGGAAAAATTTAAACAAACTCATAAATGAATGAAGAAACTAGCCACATCCACTACATGGCGATACTGCAAGTCACAGTTTTCCTTTTGAAATTCTATGTTTATAGATTTATAGTTTATAAAACTGCACCTTTAAATAATATCAGTTGTGTGTTGTTGTTTTTTTTTTTACATGAGAGCTGTTGATATAGATTTTACTACATGCTTGTTATCGTGAACTGCGCTAGCTTACAACAGTCTAGCCTAAAATCTGGATTACTGTATTAATGCCTGATCCCTTTATCCCCTGAGTGTACAATCTACTCACGTTCCTCTTGGCTACAGACTCAGGGACACCCCCCACCCCCACCTCCCAAATAAACCCATCCTAAACAACACCTTTTAGGATCCAGAGCTTTTCCTAGGTCAGTCATAAGGCCACACAAACATAGTACTTAGCAACTTGCACCCCTCAACCCCGTGTCTGCCTCACTCAGCAGGGCATCCTTGGACTGTCCTCAGAAGTTATAGACATGATGTTTTTGTTTCAGGAGGGTTTGTACTTAACACTATTATAACTGGTGCTCTAAGTGTTTCTTTTTTTTTTTAATACTGCATCAAAGAGGTCACATTTACTGGAATCATATCTCCGTTGACTCGATCCTCTCCAGACGAGTGGGAACGGGCCATGGGGGCGCCAGCTGGTGCAGGGCGGGCGCTTTTTTCTCCTCGATCGGCGGAGTCGGGGAGGTGATTGACACGGCTACGGGTGCTGTCGTGGGCACCTCAAGACTAGCGGATGGAGGCAGCGAAGTTGGCGTCGACGGAGATACCAGGATCGGAGTAGAGAGCTGAGCCCCAAGCTGGTCGACGCGCTCCTCCAGTGCTTGGTTCTTCTGCAGCATCTCTACATAGCTGAGTTGCAGCTGCGCCTGGTACTTGAGCACGCGCTCTTTTTCTCCCTGCCAGGTCTGGCGCTCATGGGCGAAGGTGAGTGCCTGGCGCTCGCGCTGCTGCCGCTCCAGACGCAACTCCCCCTGAAGAAGCTCCAACTGGCGCCGCAGGTCTCCCGCTTCCTGCCGCTGCACCTTGGAATCATCGCTTTGCAGGTTAAGTAGTGGGTCCGGGGCGGGCAGGGCAGGCAAAGGAGGAAGGGAGGGCACAGGGGGAATCGAGGGGACAGGGGGCATGGAGGGGACAGGGGGCAGCGATGAAATAGGGGGCAACGAGGTGGGCGTCTCTGGTGGACTCAAGGGAGAGAGGAGGCGTTCCCGGCTACGAGACAATACCAACTGACCCATATCAGCCAAGCTGGACTCGGTGGTGCGAGTGCTAGTGGTGTTGCTAAGCTCACTCAGAGCTTTCTTCAACCCGGCCACCTCTGTCTCAAATGCGCTTAGCTTGTCTCTCAGGACAGTCACCTAGAGGGTAGGACGAAACAAAAGAAATAGAGCTGGTGTGAATGAACAAGGGAAAAGAATGTGAGAAATGGGCTAAGCAATGATATTAGAATTTAGGGAGCAGAAAATAAAAATATTTCGTATACAAGAAAAAAAAAATGCCATTATTCAATTAGATGGGGGCCATCTAGCATACTCTTGTAAGATTTGTCAAGTTAATAAATTCTAGTACATTCTAGATTTAAATACTAGATACAAAGAGCTATGAACTAGCATAGTGCAGTGCAACTCAATTTAGCCAATGAGATGAAATGCTAGTTTGGAGTTAAATACTAGGTGCAATCAAAAAGCTCCAGTGCTGTTGGCGGTGGAGACCCTTGAAATGCTTTAGCAAGCCTACAGCAATGAAGCAGTGAGCCAGGTGAAGGGTTCTGCATAGCATCCGTGCTTCAAGTGGGGTAGTATGAATACCTTGAGCTGTATTTGAGGAAGAAAAATCAAAATAGACCAAGAATTGTTTTTGTGTATGTTCCCATTACCAACTGGTCCATCCATCCATAATCTACACCAATCTTATCGGTTAAGAGTCGTGGGGGGAGCTGGAGCCAATCCCAGCGGACCCCGTTTGAGAGGCTAGGTACACCCTGAGCAAAGACTGCCAGGCTACTGCAGGGCTCTGACTGGACTACTAGACCACAAAGCCCATTTTGACACAGTTGGTACATCGAGCAGCTAAGACAAGTTACTTGTGTGTGGAAATAGACTTTTCCCACACGTTCATTCTTTCATTTGCCAAACCACTCTGAATTCTACTTCTAGGGTCACAGCGAGGCTGAAGCCTATCTAAGCCGACTCAAGTGGGATACACCCGGAACAGCTCGCCAGTCTATCGTAGGGCCAACACACACACACACGCCCACACACACACACACACAGCCATTCACACCCACATTTTTTGGAACAGTCAATTCGCCAAATGTGTGAGTCTTTGGACTGTAGGAGGAAACCGGAGGACCCAGAAGGAAACCCAAGCAAGCATGGGGAGAACATGCAAACTCCACACAGAAATGCCCTAACCAAGCCTGAGATTTGAACCCAGAACCTTCTTGCTGTGAAGCAGACATGCTAACCAGTACGCCACCATGCCACCCTTTTCCACACATGATAAGCAATTTATCCTTTTAAAGATTTTAGACTAAAGTAGAGTATAGTAGAGTATAGTAGAGTATATAAAGACATTAATTCACTGGATTAATCAGAAGCAACTACTCCATTTTGAGATCATTTTAGCTTTGTAAATGTTTTCATAGTCAACACAAATTGAAGAATGGTTTATGTATGTAGAGTTGTTGGGTAGTGATGTTAATGGCTATGGTATGACCATGTTTATTTCTAGCAAACACTTTTCTACCAAATGCAAGCCAAACAGGTTTTCAAAATATAAGGAAACTGATGCAACAGGCACTGACCCAATCCCTCTGTCCCCATCCACTGCCTCATCTTTATGCACTGGTGCATTAAGCTTTTTTTTGTGTTTTTTAATCAATGTACATTTATTCAGGCAGACCCTTTGTAAGGGTTGGGTTCGGGTTAAGTCAGCACCTCGGCCAGCATGGCCTGCAGTTCTGCCTCGCAGCGCTCCAGCTCCAGCGTCTTGGTGCAGAAGGACTCCTTCAGGCTGATCTCGGCCTGCTCTCGCTCCCTCAGCTGGGCGTTCAGCTCCTTCAGCTGATTCCTCAGGGCCACCATCTCTCCGGAACGCTGGGTCACCTCGCCCTGGCTCTCCCTCAGCTGCTGTTTCAGCAAGGAGATCTCACCTGCCTTCTGACACACCTGGAGAGCAAGCAGAGCGAATGATGGCCATACGAGTGCGCTCTGTTAAACTTTTGTTAAAAAGGAGGCTAAATGGGGGTGGGGGAGTATATGGGGTACTCAGGCCATGCCGTCAGAAGGCTGTTACTGGTAACGGTGACTATTAGAAAGAGATTACTGATTGACTGAAAGCCTTAAGTGGGCCATTAAAAATTTTACTGGGTCAGATCAGGCCACGGGCGCCTCATTAAACAGGTCTGGTGTATCATATCAGGGTGAACTAATTCTAACAGCTCACAGCTAACAACCTGCTGTAAAATTAGGATGATGCGAGTACCAGCCTCAGACACTCCGTCCACAGGATATGGAGCACCTGAAATCTTTTGTACCCTTTTCAGGCCACAACATTTAGCACCTTGAAGACTGCACTCTAATTGGCCCTTCAGACTTCCAAACGGAAAACCAACAACGTGACACCCTCAGGTTTCCGAAGCAAGTTCAATGGGAAAAAATGTGAACCAACATGCATGAGATGTTATAAATGAGGTCACTGATGAAATGTTCCGGACTCCCTAGCAAAGCTGGTGGTCTGGCTTGCCATTGCAGACCACTAAGTAGGTAACTGGGTGAATATAAAGGAATATAATCGAAAATTTTAAAAATAGAGAGCGATGAAAGATACTGTAAGACGCTGGAAAATTTACTGTAGCTATCTAATCAGCTAATAGCTAGTGATTATGCTAACAAAAGAGCACCAAATTATCTTGATTCTAAAACCAAAGTTGGTATTTATTATTAACTACATTGCACTTGTTTTGCCACAAATTTTCATGAATCTTTTTCCTCTCACCTCCCACTTAGTCTCCTCCAGCTTGGGCAGGAGGTCAGCCTGCTCCTTCCTGTAGTCCAGACACTTCTTCTCCAGTTCCTCACGCTGGGCCAGGAGCAGCGTCATCTCATCCTGGAGCCTGCGCTTGTCCTGCTGCAGACGGCTGATCTGGGCCTGCAGGGCCTGCTGTGAACGCTGGGCACGACGGGTCACCTGCTGCAGCCGGCCGGCGTAGTTCTGCCTAAGTTCTTCCATTTCACGCTCCCACACCCGCTGCTTTTCTTCGAACACTTGCACAATTGCCGCCTCGCTCTGATCCAAGTTCCGTCTCATATGGAGCACCTGGGAAGGAGGGATGCGAGAACACATTAAGCATGATTGCCAGGAACAATGAACATGGACTTTAATTTCAACAAAACCAATGATGAGGAAAATAGATGATGAAATACCTCCATTCTCACCTCTTGCTCTCTTTCCCATAAGCGGTCCTCCAGGTCACGGATGACATCATCGGAGGATGGCGATGGCCGTAAGGGTGCCGGCGCGTCACTCAAGTGGCTGAGGCGCTGATAAGACGATGAACTCTTGCCGGAAGACGAGTGTCCGCTGTCAGAGGCACTCAGCCCGTTCTGATAGCCTGGTTTATCAGGCTTGTCCATGCCAGTTGTTGCAGTACCCAGGCGGTTGATATGACTGGTGGAGGCACTAAGGGGCCCAAGGGCTGGTGGAGGGCCATAGCCTGAGCCTGTACCTGCATAAGTAGGCAGACTGGTTAACGAATTCCTGCCAGAATCTGACAGGCTGGCCTGGCCGGCTCGGATACCTCCACCAGAGTGTGTTCCTCTGTTGTTAGGAGCTTCGTCATCCGGGCGGGTTCCCGAGGTACCTTGGCCACCTCTCTCACCTGGACCACCGCCTGATGTGCCCCCACCTGCACCCATGCTGGGCTGAAGCGGGCACACCAGGTTTTGCATGGAATGAAAGCTCTTGGGCACCACAGGCTTGAAGGCAGAGGGACGGACCAGTGCATCCGGGTCCTAAATAGGAACGGAATGACTTGTTCACCTGTTGCATTTAATTAAATACATAAATTAGGCAATTATTAACAAATTGAACAAGGAAATGCTTCACCCTTTCTGATATTCTCCAACAAATGGGGCATAAAATGTATTTTTTAAATTAATTTTTTCAATTTAATTAACAACAGAACGAAAAAAAAAAAGTAAGCACAATTTTACATTCGCCATACCTTCATACCTTCAGAAGGTATGAATAGATGTAAGATGTTGCAGATTAGGTACGATAGAATAAAACCTCCTTCCAGTTGAACTTATTAAACCTGACCACTAAGGACTGGTGTTCTCTTTACTAAATCATAATACTGTAAGGGAAATCAACAAGTGTCATAGATTCCAGATGACTGCCAGGACTGGCCAACACCAGACTCTCTGATGTGAAAAGAAGTTCACAAGAATACCAAAATTTCATCAGGATATGCAGGAAACTCTTACAACTGTTGTTGTGAAAGTGCATACATCACAATCAGACAAGGTTACACAAATCTGACCTGCCTGGGCGGCATGCCAGGATGAAGACTTTGCTCTCCAAAAAGAACTTTAGAGAAACAGTGAACATAGGCAGAGACTAAGATTGCATTTGCTTGGCTAATACCAATTGCCAAATTTGTTTAAGGTGTGACCTGCAGATACAGATTCAAGTTCACACCACGTGTTACACTAATCAGACGTCCATGCTTACTGATCATGGTGTCCAATGTTGAATTCCACTGGTGCACACACAGGAGGCACAGGTCGAGTTTTTAAAACACGGGCATGCTCATGTCTCTGACGCATTTTGATAGCAGGCATGCTAATGGCAGCATACATCAGGGCATACGTTTTTATAGGCTGTACACTTCCCTGCATTTTATACGTGCATGCTGAGGGACTGACGAGCAAAATGGACTTTCACAATGGAACGTTAATAAGAGATTCCTCGTATTTATTAGTTACACCACACCAGATATGTCACCAAAAAGTAATACCTTCCCCTCGGTGCTCAGGCCGTGCTGTACCTGTGCTTGCTCCAACTTGCCGGAGATGGGTGGGATGTTTGGAGGGTTGTGGTTGTCCGTCTTGGCTTTGTTCTTGTCCTTGTGCTGCTGCTGATGATGCGCTGGTGCTTGATGACTGCTATTCTTGTTCTCATTGTTGTTGTTGTTGAGGACTATGCTGTTTCCACACAAATCCAGGCTCTCGCCTCGCCTGTGGCCTGGTTCCCTCCTCATGGGCCCACTGGAGAAAGAAGCATTCGAGAGCAGCTGCTCGCCGTTGACAGTGTGCTGCCGATTAGCATTGTGATAAGCGGCTGTGCGCTCAGAGTGCTCGTTGGCAGTGACGCCTGCTGTCTTGGTGGCCGGTGCTGGCAGGCGGTCAGCGCTGAAACTGCGGTCATCCAGACGCCGGCGGACAGAGTTTGGGGGCAGCGCGGGCGCCAGGGGCCCGTTCGGGGTGGTCCGCGTGCCCACACTTCGCATGGTGATGGCCCGCTGGCTGGAGGCTCCACTGCCCACGCTGCCCATACCAGGAGCTCAGAGCCCCTCACTCAGCCGGCCACGGCACCAGTGGGCCGGGGCAGTCGAGGCGGCCGTGCAGGGCTGCAGGTATGCACACTGTACAAAAAATAAAATAAAATAAGGATCAGTGAAGAATAGAGAATAACTCACTGGATACATCAGGATGAGATAGTGCTGCTGATCTGACATCATATCGCCGATCCATTATGTATGTGTGTGGCTGAAAATATCAAATCAAACATAAATATTCCTGAGCGTGTGTGATTTTTGGTAAATAAACATAAGGTTGTCAAGCCCAGGACTCGAATCCAGGATCTTCATGCAGTGAGGTGGACGTGCTAACCATTTTGCCACCGTACCTCCCTAACCATTGATCCAATCATACAGTATGTTATTTCCGCAGGTGAGACGTACCTCCCTAACCAGCCTCCACAAAGCAGAATACTACTGTATAGCTGAGTATTTTTAAAAGACCGTTCTGAATAAAGGTACTGAATATTATGGATTTTGTATACCTCAACGTGTGTATTCATCTATGCAAATGGAAAAATGTAGACGTAAAGCTCACTGGTGCCTACAGAAGCACTGTAGTGATGTGCATAAAGCTTCCGATGAAATACAGAAAACACACACACACACACTCACTCATATTCATACATACGATCCTTACGAGCCCTACGAGCTTTATAACGCCTTGGCTAATCATCTACACTGGGGTTATTACAGTGCACTGGATGTCATGTGCCATCTTAGGAGGTGGTTGTGTCTGAGTGCAGTATACTCGATTATCCAGCAGGGGTCCTGCACTGGATTGGCAGTGGCACGTGCCTCCACTACCCCTCTCTCTCTCTCTCTCTCTCTCTCTTTCTCTCTCTGCTACAGTCGCTCACTCACACGCATTACATCATCACTCCCATGCACGCACACACACACACACATACACCTCGATAATTCCCACCTCCGGATAATCTGAGACACTGTGATGATGATGATGATGATGATGTTGATGATGATGATGATGATGATTGCTATACACACGTACTGGTGACCATCAGACGTCTATGTGGCGTCGCAGAGCAACATTCACCCGCTCCACTGAAGCATCTGTGATGCTGCAGACGCAAAGTTATAAGGCTGCTATGATGCTTTCAACCATGCCAGGATGTTTAATGGTAGTGGCATACAGTGCATGAGAGAGTAAAAGAGAGAGAGAGAGAGAGAGAGAGAGAGAGAGAAAGATGGATGATCACGGATGGATGCAGGTTGTGGTGGCTGTGATGGTGAGAAGGTCTGGCCTGCACTGAGGGATCAGTGAAGCTTGCTGTTCATTAGGATATCGCCCTGAGATGTATTCCTCTCCGGGCCCTCGTGTGTGCTGGGCTCCTGCTCCGTGTTAACCCCAGAATCCCAGCTACAGCTACATCTACATCCAACACCCGGACCTTCCGAACATCCACCATGCGCCTCCTATGAATGCATTCGCACACATGCAGCTTTTTTTTTTTTTTTTTTTTTGTCAGCGCACACATCCCACATCACACAGATCCCAGTGCACCTTACAAAGGATTTACAGGCCCAGCACCGAGAGCCATCCAGAGATAGATCAGGTGAGGGGGTGCCTGGAGTGTTTTCTCTCAGAAATCTGCTCTGCATCCAGACAGCACAATGGACAGCTCCACTGTACGGATGATGCACAATCCGGCTCGCGCGGTGTTGATTATTCCCCTGTCCGTCTTCATTACGCGTTGCATAATTACATAACGCGTTTGGGTCAAAAAAAAAAAACACCAAAACGCGTTAAACGCAGCGTTTCTGCGCCCCGACTCCCCCTCTCGCGCTCTCTCCCCCCCTTTCCTTTTTCTCCATCATATAAAATCCAGGCATCTTTTATCCTCAATCGAATAAGGAACCGTGATTACAAAAACGCGCACTCGCCCCCCCCCCCCCCCCTCTCTAAACCAAAAAGCGCACCCGGTAAAACAACATTATCAGCTTTTTTTTTTTCCCTTTTTTTAAATTTTTTTTAGGGGGTGGTATTTAGGGCACCGAAGGAGGCTGAGTGAGCCGCAGGTACTCACTGATCGCGCGACTCCTTATCCTCTTCCACCGACGTCCGTGAGCGCGCGACGCACCCGCCGCCGCTAGGTTAGGTTCCGCAGATTCCTGGGGAAACGGTAAAGGGTAGGGGGCGGGGTGCGGGGGGGTGGGGTGGGGGTAACGGAAAGGAAAAAAAGAACGGTGTGTACGCACGCATGCACGCACGCACTCTCTCTCGCTCTCTCTCTCTCTCTCACACACACACACACACACACGCGCGCGCGCGCGCACACGCTCACACGCTGGAGCTGGAGGATGATGAGGTGATGGAGGTATAGGCTCGAGAACGTCAGCTGTGTCACACACCCACCGACGCCCCGCCCCTTTTTAGGGACGACAAATACGGCCCCCCCCGCCCTACACAATCCAGGTACATAATGCGCGTGCGTGCTCATTTTCCTCACCAATAAAACCCCACACTATGATACCCAACACATCTACAGTTTACATGCTATGTTAGAATGGTTATTTGGTAGGCTATACTACAGTCACGTAACTAGCTGTAAGTCGAATCCCCTTTACAGGCTGCTCCGGACCAGTGTACAAACCCCATTAGGGTCATAGGGAGGCTAGACCCTATCTCAGCCGCCTCTGGACGAAGGCCGGGTACACCCTGAACCGCTCGCCGGGTCATCCTAGGGCCGATCGCGCTCACACTCACACCTGGGGGCAATTTGGAGCAACGAGGGAGCCTGATGTGGATGTCTTTTGACTGTGGGAGGAAACCGGTGTACCCCGAGTACAAAGATGCAAGCACGAGGAGAACATGCAAACTATGTACTGAAAAGCCCTCGCCTTCTTGCTGTGTGGCGGACGTGCTGACTGCTACGGCATCGTATGCCCCCCCCCCCACTTCACCAGTTTTACCCAAAATATCTTCATGTTTGCTCTTCCACGTGGGAGTCATTTTATCACTTCTGGAGACCAGATTGTTGATATTTGAACTCAGACGCCAAAACAAAACACATATCCCCTCGATGCCCGTAAATTCATGAACGTCCATTGCTAATGCCAGGACATTAAAGACTTGCCCAGCTAACCAACAGAGAAATATTTCAAGAAGAATCCAGTGAAGAGCTTTTCCGCACAGACAAAGCAAAGCAAACATCATAACATTAAACATAATCAAACAAACAACATTCAAGCACACAAACACAGCATCCAAACCCCATAGGAGTGTAAAATAACAAGAGTTAGAGCTTCACATTGTTTTCACAAAATTATAGTGACTAAACTGAGGACCGCATGCTTGTGGCTAAGCTAACAAGGAAAGTAATAATATCTAGCATAGAATCATTAGCACTGATAGGTCTGTATGGATTAATAAACATATACCAAGATCAAATCAAGTGGCTTTAAAGTCATTTCAACTGTACACAGCTGGTAGAGTACATACTGTACACTGTGCTACATAAAACAGTGTAACTTTACAATACAGCGGGTGTCTGACCTTTCAAGGTCACTCAAGATCAAAAGGAAATGGTCTCATTTAAAAATCCATGTATGGTTTCCTATTAGTGTTCTACAGTAACGGTACGTCTGTACTCGTTTTGAAGTTATATCTGCTCAAAATCTTCTGATTTTGACCTTTCAAGGTCACTCAAGGCCAAAGGGGGTTATGCCATTCGACAGTGTGTATATGATTTCCTGTCTGTTCCTCGTTGCTTCTATTAGTCTGAGTCACTTTTTTTCTCTGCTATAGGCAATTGCAGTTTGAACACGGGGAATCTCCGAAATTCTGTAACCTTGCTCTGACCTTAATCTTTGACCTTGACATTCCAAAATCAAATCGTCTCTGGGACTCAGGTAGGATAGTGCGCCCACCAAATTGGTGAAAATCCTTGCACGGGGTTGGTCAGGGTTTTGTTCACAGACAAACTAAAAGAAAGACAAATCAGCAAATGGCGTTGATTACAATACCACCGCCAAACCTCTATATTATAGTGGAGATAACAACCACACACACCACCCAATCACAGGTAACAAGCGGAGGCTGGGGCAATATGAATGACAGGAAAGTTGTCAATCATGGTCAAAAATAAAGGAATCAAAGTGTACATCTTTCACCTGCAGTCATGAATATCATGTAAGGTACATATACAGTATGAGGGCAGCATGGAGGCGTAGTGATTAGAGCTACTGTGTCACCGTAAGAAGATCCAATGTTTGGCGAGGGCGTTTCTGTGTGGAGTTTGCATGTTCTCTCCATGCTTGCATGGGTTTCCTCTGGAGTACTCTGGTTTCCTCACACAGTCCAATGGCATGCACATTAGGCTAACTGGATATTCTCAACTGCCCCTAGTGTTGGTCCTGCTATGGTCTGGTGAGCTATTCATGGTGTACCCTTCGCTTGGAGTCAGCTTGGATGGGCTACAGCCTCTTTGTGACGAGGATAAAAGATCAAGTTTAAAATTTATTTGTCATATAGAAGTAACAATGGCACATCACTACCCGCAATGAAATTCTTCTACTCTGGGCCCCCTCATTGCACATAAGAAATAGCATAGCATAGCATCATCTTCCGCTTATCCGGGGCCGGGTCGCAGAGGCAGCAGTCTAAGCAGGGATGCCTAGACTTCCCTCACCCCAGACACTTCCTCCAGCTCTTCCGGGGGGACCCTGAGGCGTTCCCAGGCCAGCCGAGAGACATAGTCTCTCCAGCGTGTCCTAGGTCTTCCCCGGGGTCTCCT
>JAQMYF010000005.1:14203670-14220864 GCA_030014195.1 Neosilurus mollespiculum | reverse complement strand
AGAGAGAGAGAGAGAGAGAGACACGCAGGCACAAACAGGAAAATAATAATAATAATAATAATAATAATAATAATAATAATAATAATAATAATAATAATAATAATAATTTCATGAGACAGCAAAAGGATTCTAACTGTACTGGATTAAGATTTTAAGTGAATCATTTTCTAATTTCTCTATTTTTTTTTTTAAGTCAGCTTCACAGGTAAAAAAAAACTTAAAATGATATTAATTGTTTAGTAATATCTTAGTTATTAAATGTATTAAAACTAAAATATTTTCTTAATAAAATAAAAAAGTCAGGGATAGGGTGGATGGAAAGGAATAAAAAATACTATTTACAAACATACAATATTTGTTTGTTTGCTTGTTTTATTATTATGTAAGCTTTTTAAGTTATTTTTTAGAAATAAATTTCAATATTATCTTGAATTTTTTTCATCTGAGGTCTGTGACGTAGGCATATAATTAATAAATAAGTAAGTAAGTAAGTAAGTAAGTAAGTAAATAAATAACAGGTGGGAAAAAAGTGATAGTTGTTAGGATTTTCTTTCTCTCCGGTTGATCAGAGGAGCTGTAGCTCTGAGAGTCGGGGTGGGCGGGGCTTGACACATCTCGTCGCTCGTGGGCGGGATCTTAATTGGAGTGGCGTCGCAGGCGTCTAACGGCAGCTCGAGCTCCATTCGCGTTTTGAGCTCGGATTGGCTCTTGGGGGCGGGAGCGGGGACAAAACCCCCAACATCCAAGCGCTCGAGCTTCAGTAGCGCCGCGAGCTCTCAGTCTACGGAGAACAGAGCAGCGGCCAAAGTACCGGGACTACCATCATCATCATCATCATCATCATCTTCACCATCAGATATAAACACCTGGATTTCGTTCTTTCACTCTGTGGATTATCATTTTTTTTAGTTTTATCTCAACCTTTTTCTTTTTCTTTTTTTTTTTTGACTGTCATCATAGGAATGTGCGCTCGTGCAAGATCAAAACATCCACGGCGACTGTGACGCCAAAGCTTAGCAATTTATTTAGTGTTTTTATTTCTTTTCTTCTTTCTTGTATGTGATGTGAGACTTTTGCACCGGAACAGCGGACAACATGATTATCAGGCTCTGAAGGGGAAAAAAATCAAAACAGGGACATCACTCCAGTTTGTTCCGTAATGACTGCTGCTGTGTTGCGCGCGGCTCTGCGGGGGTAATTTTTTATCCAACCCCTCCTCCCGCCCCCCTACAAGTTCTCCAGATTTTTACTTTCTACATTTGTATTTTTGTATTTATATATTTTTTGTATATAAGCAGCCATGGAGATGCTCTTGCTTTGGCTGGCGCTGTGTTTGGCGCACAGGGTCGCCTCGCAGATTCGTTACTCTGTACCTGAGGAGACGGACCGTGGCACGTTTGTGGGCAACATTGCCGAGGACTTGGGGCTGGACCTGACCAAACTGGCCTCCCGCCGCTTCCAGACTGCACCGGGATCACGCGGGAGTCCTTACCTGGATGTGAACGTGGAGAGCGGCGCGCTGTTGGTGCGAGAGCGCATAGACCGGGAGCGCGTGTGTAAGCAGAGCGTGTCCTGCGTGCTGCACCTGGAAGTGTTCCTAGAGGATCCGCTCGAGCTCTTCCGAGTGGAGGTCGAAGTGACAGACGTGAATGACAACGCACCGAGCTTCCCAGAGAGCGACGTCACGGTGGAGATTAGCGAGAGCGCCACGCCCGGGACACGGTTCCCTCTTGAAGCAGCCTTCGACCCGGACGTGGGCAGCAATGGGCTGAGGACGTACGAGATCACAGCAAACGGTCACTTTGCACTGGATGTGCAGACACAAACGGATGGGAACAAGTTCGCAGAGCTGGTGCTGGAAAAGCCTTTGGACAGAGAGCAGCAGGCGGTGCACCGCTACGTGCTCACGGCAGTGGATGGAGGGCAGCCGGCGCGCACTGGCACGGCTCTCTTGGTGGTGCGTGTTCTCGACTCGAATGACAACGTGCCAACGTTTGACCGGGCCGTGTACTCCGCGAGCATGTCTGAGAACGCGCCCGCGGGTACTCTTGTGATCCAGCTCAACGCCACGGACTCGGACGAGGGCTCAAACGGCGAGGTGGTGTACTCATTCGGCAGTCACGTGTCAAGCCGGGCGCGCGAGCTGTTTGACGTGGACGCGCGCACGGGCCGCATAGAAGTGCGCGGTGAGGTCGACTTTGAAGAGAGCAGCCTTTATCAGCTCTACGTGCAGGCCAAGGACATGGGACCGAACGCCGTGCCCGCGCACTGCAAGGTGCTTGTAAAAGTCACGGATGTCAACGATAATGCGCCGGAGATCGCCTTCAGCACCGTGACCGAGTCTGTGAGCGAAAGCGCAGCACCGGGCACCGTGATCGCGCTGCTCAGCGTCACAGACAAGGACTCTGGAGATAACGGGAGAACTCGCGTAGAAATCCTTGGCGACGTTCCGTTCAGGCTCAAATCAGAGTTTGGGAACTACTATACAGTGGTCACGGACGGCCCACTGGACCGTGAGGTCGCTGAGGCGTACACGGTGACTGTGACGGCGCGTGACGGTGGCGCACCGCCTCTCACTTCAAGCAAGTCCGTGGAGGTGCGCGTCTCAGACGAGAATGACAACGCTCCCACGTTCTCACCGCCCGTCTACGACGTGCACGTCACGGAGAACAATGTGCCCGGGGCTTACATTTTTGCCGTGAGCGCACAAGATCCAGACGCCGGTGATAATTCAAAAGTGACCTATACAGTCTTGGATCGTGAAATCCAGGGCATGTCCGTGCTCACGTACGTGTCAGTGAACCCTGAAAACGGCTACCTGTACGCGCTGCGCTCATTTGACTACGAGCAGCTCAAGGAGTTCAGCTTCACAGTCGAGGCGCGGGACGCAGGAAGCCCCGAGCTGCATTCCAACGCAACCGTGCGCGTGGTCATCGTGGATCAAAATGACAACTCACCAACCGTGATCGCGCCTCTTGGCAAAAACGGGACTGCCAGAGAGCCTTTACCGCGTTCAGCCGAACCTGGATACTTGGTCACGCGTATAGTCGCCACGGATGCAGATGATGGTGAAAACGCGCGTCTCTCGTACAGCATCCAGCGCGGGAATGAGGATGGACTGTTCCGTATGGATTGGCGCACGGGGGAGTTGCGCACAGCTCGTAGGGTATCCGCAGCCAAACGGGACGCGCAGCAGCACCAGCAGAGACGCCTTTACGAGCTGCTTGTTGAAGTGCGCGATCATGGCCAGCCACCGCTCTCGTGCAGCGCCCTGGTTCAGATCGCGCTGGTGGATGGACTTCCTGCAGCAGCCTCAGCAGAAGGACGTGGAGGAGGAGGAGGAGGAGGAGGGCGCGAGCGCGGTGGCACGGCCCGAGCCAAAGACGCGAGCCTCGACCTCACTCTCATCCTGATCGTTGCTCTTGGCTCGGTGTCCTTCATCTTCCTGCTCGCCATGATTGCCCTCGCCGTGCGCTGCCGCAAGGACAAGAAGCTGAACGTGTACACGGGCTGCCACGCGTCCTGCTGCTTCTGCTGCGGCCGACAGGCGCGTTCATCCCGCGGTGTCAGCAGCGGCAACGGTGGCAGCAAGAAGAAAACGAAGAAGCAGAAGAAACTTAGCAAGTCGGACATCATGCTGGTGCAAAGTGCAAACTCGGGAGATGTGAGCGCGCACTCTGGAGTCGGCTGTGGAGTCGGGAGCGCGCAGGTGCCCGTTGAGGAGTCTGGAAGTTTTGGTTCGTTGCGACGCGGCCAGAATTACTGCTATCAGGTGTGTCTCACCCCCGAGTCCGCCAACACCGACCTGCTGTTCCTGAAGGCTTGTGGAGCGGGAGCGAGCCGCGCGTCCACGGACACCGAGCACAGCCCTCGAGGGGGGATACACACCACTTACACAGAGCAACAACAGCCCGACATCATCTCCAATGGGAGCCTTCTATCCAGCGAGGTAATCATGATTCATAAACATTATTATTATTATTATTCTATATTATAATTAATGAATTATATAGGCCCGCATTTTATTTTCCACCCCACACCGCCCCCCCCCCACCCCACACCCCCCAATCCCTCCAAAACCCTCTGCAGTGATCATGCGTATTTATCCTGGAGGCCAAATAAAGCTGCAGAGCAAATGACCTGAGCACAAATGAAGAGTGTAGAAATTTGATGAACACCATAAAAGTCCAATTGAAGTGTTAATTCAGCAGTTCAGCACTGTAAAAGCTAATGCTGCTCTGTAGGTGGTAAATGAACACTTTCTGGATTTATTCCACGGTTCTTAGCTGAGTAAAAGTTCTCTCCAGACTTGAGTCACTTATTAAACACTGTCAGTGATAACTGAACAATGAAAGTACTTTTTTCCCTCCCTCTAATCAACACCAGAACCTAAATCGAGTGCTTTTACTCCCTGCTAAAATTATGCACCTACATTATGCATCAGGCTGGTTTATTGTGTAAATATGCAAGATTTATTCACAGTGTGTTTAGAAATATAATTTTGAAAAAGAAATGTTCAATGCAGCTGTAATATCGTTTCCTATAATAACAGGATTGTCACAAAAATAGGAAGAATCAGCCATTTTGTTTGGTATATGACTACATTATTATTTAGATTTCCCACAAAGTAACAGTAGTAGCAGTAATAATAATAATAATAATAATAATAATAATATCATCTCTGACCTGCCTTTATGCTCCCTTATTTATTTAAAATGGCTCCTGATTGCCCAAATCACCCAACTGCTGTACTTGAATGGAAACACAGGGTTGACTGTTTATTTCCTGTGTATTCTCTGAAAGATAAAGGTTGTGTGAGTAAGAAATATGAATTAAGATGGTTAAAAATAATCTGTAAAGTAATATTATATTATAACCCTTTAATATAGAGTGCATAATGAAGCCATGCTTTATGTCTATTTTTAAATACTATTATTATATTGTCAAAGTCTGAATTAATCCGGTTAATGAACTGTGGTTCAACCGCTAATGGCCGTGCAGATGGGTTTAATGAAAGAAAAGAAAGAAAAGGCATTTAAAAAAAATAAATAAATAAAAAAGAAAGCTTTTACATCCACCAACACAAATTGCAAATACGGTGGTCTGTGCAGAAACAACACAGATGCATGAAAGCCATTTGTTCCGCTATGAATCTGTTCCCAGTGTATGTCAGTGTGTAAGGACTTCCTTACACACTTAATAACATTTCTCTCTCCCTCTCTTTCTGTCTCTCTCTCTCTCTCTCTCTCTCTCTCTCTCTCTCACACACACACACACACACACACACACGCACACAGACACACACTGAACTGTATTATGGATGCCAGTCACGGTGCTGCGGAGATTCACAGGAACAAAGATGTGTCTATAAGTGAGCTGCGCTGAATAGGTGCAAGAAAAATTCCTGGTTCTCAGGAGAGCTGGGAATAACATTACCGCCTGTTATAATCATTTTATTACACACCTCATTGCAATACCCAATTATGATTGGTCAATTATGGAATTCGGCGATGTGGCGTCTTTATAATAGACTGTTGCTATGGGATACGTCATTAGTGTAAACAATAAAATCATTTTCAAATTAATTTTCTGCATATTGCCGTGTAATAAGTGTGATAAAATAAAGCGGAATGGTTATTATATAGGAATAAACACCTTCAGGGTGATACATGAGCCATCCTCCGTGCATCGGGGCCCTGATTCCCCCTGTCAGGGTTTATTTTCGACAATTACTAAGTCACTGTACACAATGCTTTAAATAATTATCAATATTTTTAAATGATCGTTATTTTAGACATCGTAGTTTTTAAAAGTGTTGAATTTCCTGATGCGGCGCTGAATATACAATCTCTTTGAAGACCGTAGCGATGACATAATGCTTGTCCCGGTGTCTATGTTTCTTGTTCATGAACACGACTTTTGTTCTCTTCCAGACGAAGCACCAGCGTGCTGAGCTCAGTTACCTGGTGGACAGACCGAGGCGCGTGAACAGGTAAGCTGTCGTACTTTCACTTTAATAACTGAAGACACACATTGCCAAAATGGTGTCTGTCCATCAATCCATTCTTTTTTTTTTACAGTTTATGCACTGATAAAAATAATTACTCACGTTACTTAATTTAAATGTGTACATTGGTCCCACATGATCAGAATGTTGCCAACTGATGTGATTTTCTCAATGAATGATTTCTGGTCACACCAAAAATCATGTGAGTTGGCCACATTCTGATCATGTGGGACCGATGTACACATTTAAATTAAGTAAAGTAAGGGGATTTTTTTTTTCAGTGTAGCCTGCTGGCTTTCCGTTTATTCTACAGTTATTATTAAGCAACAACGTTTGGTATAAAACTTTTTTTTCAATAAGTAGGTGGGTTTTGTTTTTTTCCCCCCACCAAACCAACTTTATCGGTCTCTTCCTAGAAACAGGACTGCCATCATCACAGTCTCTTGTTGCTGGGGGCAGTGGAAAAAGCCATCTTAAACAGTACGCGCCAAGTGTAAGTGCGGCAACAGGCTGAGATTCCTTTCTGAACCCAGCAGCTTAGGATAGCATCAGGTTGGCACGTTAACCCCAAGGCTGGATCTTCCAGACTTTATGCACGAAAAGCATTTCCAATAACATC
Organism: Neosilurus mollespiculum; assembly: GCA_030014195.1. Lineage (NCBI taxonomy): Eukaryota > Metazoa > Chordata > Actinopteri > Siluriformes > Plotosidae > Neosilurus > Neosilurus mollespiculum. Next base: position 14,214,238 of record JAQMYF010000005.1, on the reverse strand, counting down.
TGGAATCAAACTATTTTATGGTAAGAGCGTATTTATTTTTAAAAGCATTTTTTCCCACCAAACACGACTTTATTGCCCCACTCCGCAATAATAATAAAAAAATATTATCCACCGGATAAGAAGTCGTCATATGCGGCTAGGGAGCAAGACTCCCTGCTAAGCTAACCACACCGAAACGCAAGAGAAAAACAAACTTAAGCAGGATTAGCATGGTTTATTTTTTCATGATAAAAATGACGCGGCCTGCTCCAGGAGACTGTAACAACCTGAGTGTCTGACTTTTGATTTAAACGTTATCCACTCCGAATAACGATTTATAATCCAGAGACCATACGGAGCGCACCGTTCGCAGTTCGTTTATATACTAATTCCCATCATCCCGAGACAATCAGAACACGCCATTCCCATGTAGTACACACTAATACTAATCTTATACATCTTTAATGTTCTTACATCATGTTCTATGCTAATTATGCTAATACGACAACAACAATAACTACACCGACGTGAAGTGAAGTGTGTGTGTGTGTGTGTGTGTGTGTGTTACCGGTATTGGAGAGGTTCTGTGTAGCGTGTAAAGTAAAAGCCACTCCGTATATGAGCTTGTTCGGGTCTGTCCTGTTCTGCACTTGGATCCAGTTCGGGTCGGCGACGGCGGTGCAGAGGAGCACCAGCGTGAAGCACTGACACACAGCGGCCAGGGATAAACTCAGCGTCAGCGGCATGGCTGCGGGAGAGAAGGGAGGATCATCGGTGCTGCTTGAATGACGAAATCATCATGTTGAAACTTCAGTAAGACAGGGGGGAGGACTTCGGGAAACAGTGGGAGGACAATTACAACTTCAGACTTGACCGGAGGCTCTTCTGTGCAAGAAAGGCTTGTGCTGAAGCCCATCTCGGCCAACTCGGGGCGAAGGCGGGGTACACACGCTCCCTGAACAGCTCACCAGTCTATCTCAGGGCGGACACACAACCATTCACGCTCACACCTAGGGGCAATCTGGAGCAGCCAGTTAGCCTCGTGTACATCTTTGGGTTGTCGGAGGAAACCAGAGTACCCAGAGGAAACGCACACAAGCACGGGAAGAACCTGAAGCAAGAGCTTCTTGCTGTGAGGTGGACGTGCTAAACATTACGCCACCGTACAGCACCAAAGAAAACATCATCATCATCACCATACAGCATGTTCTCCTCGGGCTTGCGTGGGTTTCATCCGGGTACTCCGGTTTCCTCCCTCGGTCCAGAAACAGCACAGTAACCTGAATGGCTGTTCCACATCACCCCTAGGTGTGAGAGTGAGTGTGAACGGTTGTGTATGTGTTGGCCCTGCGATGGCCTGGCAAGCTGTCCAGGGTGTACGCCGCCTTCACCCAGAGTCGGCTGAGATAGGCTCCAGCCTTCCCGCGACCCTGATTAGGATCAAGCGGCTTTGAAAACAAATAAATAAATCATATAAGGGTCATTTAAATTTCTATATGAACTTAAGTATTTGTAAACAGACGTGCTGTGGGATCCACCCTGGTGACCCAGTGGATTTAATAATGCAAAACAGGAGTCCCATGACAGTGCACACCGACTATTCCAGGGTAATAAACACGTTATAACACGTTATTACAGGTTATACAACACAACAACCCCAGGATTTCACCTTAAACCATCACTCACCTGTACAGTGGAGTGAAACCTCATCCCCTGCTATTCAACATCACCAAACAAACCTCTAATAAATAAATAAAAACAACTCCAAGTGGCTTGTTTGTTGGAGGAAGCCTACAGCCTGACGTTACCATGAAAAGAACTTCATGTCCAGATGTTCTGCAAGATACAGGACGTGTCCCAAAACCCAAACACTGCTTACACCCTAGAACAAAATCAATCAACCTCGACTTGTTTTCTTTCAGAAGGGAATCGAAACAAAACTGGTGTCCTCTCTGAGGTTTAGTCCTCAATCATACCCTTTTGGATATTGAGTGCACTACATAAGGTGTAGGATCCTTCCCTTGGTAGTGGGCTTATAAAGGGGGAAGGAGGTGTTTGGGACTCGACCTCACTGCGTCAGGTGACGTTAGAAGGCATGGTAAAGGGAGAAAGAGCGGCCTCGTGTGGCCGACCTGTGAAACAACAGCCAAAAATTGACTGACTGACTGACTGACTGACTAAATAAAAAAGTAAATAAATCAGCTGACTTTTTATTTGTTTATTTATTTATTTTTGGAAGAACATGTTAACAGTATTTGGCAATGCGAAAATTACATCATCATCAAATATTTTGGGAAACCTAGCACATAGAGTACAGTACAGATAGACTATAGTATAACGTCAATAAAAACAAACAAACAAACAAATTAATAAATACATGGTACCTTTTTAAAAATATATATACAATGGCTAAAGGCCTTGGATTAGTTTAAATAACTGAATAATAATATAAAATTGTAATTTAATAATGTATGATAATTTATACTACATTTACATTTTATGGTATTTGGAGGACACATTTATCCAGAGTGACTTGCATTTAACATTTTTACACAACTTAGCAAATTAAGGGCCTCACTTAAGGGCCCAACAGTGGCAGCATAGTTGTATTGGGCTTGAACCCCTAACCTTTGGATCGGTAATCCAAAACCTTAACCATTGAGCCACTGCTGCCCAGTAAACTAAAATAATATAATAATAATAATTCAAAAAATGTAAATCAGCAGTTTGATTCATTAATGCTGTAACGTGTACAATATTCAACATAAAGCCACCAAAATATGCTAATTAGCATTTTGCTTTATTATTATTATTATTATATTATTATTATTAATGTTGTTATAATTATATGCATCCTATTTGTTTAGTACCGATGGTTGTAAATGTAATTTTTTACTACTACATTATCAAGTCAGTAGAAAAATATTATACATTTCCAAAGTTTTCCAGCACAAAATTAAATGCTAAAGAAAATAAATAACTAAATCTAGGTCAGTAAGAAGGCAGGGTATTATATAAGAAACCACTTTTAATTCAGACAAAACCCAGAATGAATACTGCTGTGTTTTGCTGGAAAAATAAGAAGGAAGTGCAGCAGTCCAAACCTCCAGAACTCTGACTGGTTGTGTGGGACGCTGATAAAACTAGAGGCACTCAGAGACCACAAACCTCTCCAAGGCAGCTCATTTCCCTCCACATTTTCAATTCTGCTAAATGTTACTTTTCATAATTATTTTTTTTTTAACAAGTCCTATAGATATTTCAGTGTTTCATAATGGCATGGGATGCTAATTAGATCCTGATCAAACTTGGTTTTGTTTTATGATTTGTGATAAATCATATGTACATTTTGTAGTCTTTCCTGAAGTTGAACACAAAATTGTTGAATTAAAAAAAAAAAAACATCAAAATCTGTAAATAACTTTTTTCATCAAGTTACTAACAAATAAACAGACAACCAGATATTAAATTTAAAAAAAAAATACCTCCTTGGTAGAGATAAAATCCTCACTTTGCTAATTTACTCCTGGTCTCAAAGTCATTAAATGTAAGAATAACAATAGCTGTGAGCAGCGATTCCCAGGGTCCAAGCAAAGAGACTAATGAAGGAAGAACACAGGCGGTGGGTGATGAGAAGGAGTGATAGAGAGGAAGAAGTAATGAAGAGGTGAGAACGAGTGTTGATGGACAGAATTGAAAAGGAGGAAGATGAGGGGGATGAGAAGTATGGGTGGTGATGGAGAGGAGTAATAGAGGAAGAGGAGTGACGAAGAGGACTGGTTAGGAGGATATGATGATGTCACAGACACAGACTTATGAAGAGACAGTGATGAGGAGTGATGAAGGGTAGTGTTGAAAAGAATCAGGAAAATGATAAAGGAAGAATGTAAGTGGTGACAAAAAGGAGTGAAGAGATCAGGAAGAGGAGTGATGAAGAGGAAAAAGGGTGATGGTGACATGCTTTTCTTTTTACCTTATATAGCTTTTTGCAGATATAATAATATAGTTGCAAGCAGTGATTCGCGTGGGGGCCAAGCAAAGAGACTAAAGAAGAGGACCCCACTTGGACCCCTAATAAGAATACTTAAAGAAGAAGGACTTGGTGAGATGAAAGTAGACCAGACTTATAATGCAGACTAACAGCAGAATTCCACACAGACTCCATGCAAAGAATAGTTTTATATTAAGCCGAAGAACAAAGTCAAAATCAAATAATTAAAGCAACAAATACAATTCAGTCCATTTTTATTTAAAAACAGAGATATAGCTAGTGCAATGTTAATGTGTGCAGAAATGCTGCACCGTGTCTGTTAACGCTGCAGAGTGTGTGTGAGGGTGTGTGTGTGTGTGTGTGTGTGTGTGTGCGCGTGTCTGTGGGTTCAGGGCGTGGTCTGGATAGTAGGACTCAGGTTGATGAGCATGTTACTGGCTTGCACGAGTTCAGAGATGGAGACTCGTCCTCTCTGTTTGATAAACTGAGCCACGGCGTTCATTTCCTCCGGAGTGATGAAGATAAATTTCCCTCGGTCATCGATCACTCCTGGACACAACAGGACCATCCTGGGTTAGTATCCATAAAAAGACTATTTGTAATTTCCTTTTACAGTTTTACACTTAAAAAGTAAAAAGTACAAACCTGTAATGGAACCTTCCGCGATCAGGTCCTGCAGTCTGGCGATGGCATCCTACAACAAACAGAGACGCCTCTTAGTGTATACGGTATATCCATAGTGACCTCGGTAAGGGTGTGCTCTTCTCTCACGCATTATCCAAAACGCTTATTCCTAATAAGGCTGTGGGGAGACCGGAGCCTATCTCAGCCGACCCTGGGCGAAGGCGGAGTACACCCTGAAAAGCTCATCACCGCATCGCAGGGCCAACACACATACTCACGCTCACACCTAGGGGCAATCTGGAACATCCAGTCAGCCTGATGTGCATGTTTTTGGACTGCAGGAGGAGACCGAAATATCCAGAGGAAACCCACACAAGCCCAGGAAGAAAATGAAAACCTCACATAGAAACGCCCCAAGCCTGGAACTCGAACCCAAGACCTTCTGGCTTTGAGGCAGATGCGCTAACCACTACGCCGCCGCGCTTTAAAAAAAAAAAAAAATTAATTTCCTTTTAAATACACACCTGCGTACGCATTTCAAAATGGGATGCCAAATCCTCTAAAAGCACCACTTTGGAGTCCTGTAAAAATACAGAAAGGAAACAGTTTAAAAAAGAAAAAAGGCAACAACAAACAAAACAATCAATTAATTATTTATGATTATAAATAATTCATTAATTCTTCAGAGTAACAGCACTGAAGAACCACAACATGTCTGTACCTTCACATACTGGATAAACTCCTGAAGCAGGTTCCGAGACTGAAAGAAATAAACAGCAGAAACGTCAAATCACATCACAGACACTGAGATGACCCCCCATCTCTCTCTCTCTCTCTCTCTCTCTCTCTCTCTCTCTCTCTCTCTCTCTATATATATATATATATATATATATATATAAAATTAGATCCATATGTATGTGGACAGTGTCACTCACTCTTACTCACTCGTTATTCTATTAGGGTCGTGGGGAGGCTGAAGCCTATCTCAGCTGACATTGGGTAAAGGTGGGGTACACCCTGAACAGTTCACCAGACTATCACAGGGCTAACATACACACAAAACCATTCACACTCACAATCAGGGGCAATTTGGAACCGCCAGTTAGCTTAATGTGCATGCCTGTAGACTGTAGGAAGAAACTGGAGTATCCGGAGGAAACCCACACAAGCACGGGGAGAACATGCACACATCACACAGAAACACCCTCTCCTAGCCTGGGACTCAAACCCAGGTCCTTCCTGCTGTGAAAAAGATGTGCTAACCACTGCGCCACCGTGCCACCCCTGGACTGTGTCACAATTTTTGCAGTGTTGCCTCTGTACTCCACCTTTAACAATTACAACAATTATTTTTGCCACTTTCAGTTGCTGCTTGTTTATGCGTCTTTCTACCTTCAGATTTGTCATAGGTAAATAAATAGCGTGCTCTGTAAGAATGAGATCAGGTGACCATTGAAGAACATCCCATTTCTATGGCTTAAGAAGCTTGTGGATTGCTATCACTGGATATTTTGGGGCATCATCTATTTGATGGTGTGAAGTGTATTCCTATACGTTTTGCAGCATTTGACTAAATCTGAGCAGAAAGTATAGTCCTGTACACTCCAGAATTAATCCTGTTTCTCCTACCAGAAGCAACATCACCAAAAAACGCCAGTGACTAAATCCACTGGCAGATATACATGCCCAAAGATCGTAGACTGATGAAGGGGTACTTCAGTTTACGGGCCCTTCATTTCCTTCTTCTCCATATGCTTCTTTTCCCATCATAATGGTACGAGTTTATCTTGTTTTCATCACTTATTTCAGGCAGCGAAAACTAAAGGTGCACTCACACGATATCAATAATCTTGATTTGCCCTGGTCATATTCCAATGTTATGTTGGAGGAAATCAGAGACCATTGGTAGATATCAGAAAACATTGGCGTACATTGGAGGACATTGTAGAATTTTGGGAAAAATTTCAAATATTTTGGACGTGTTTAAAAATTTACTGTTTTTTGTGTTTGGAGTTCATCTGGGAAAAATCAGGAAAAGAATCTGAATAACACTGGTACACACTGGTACACACCGGTAGTGATGGGGGGTAACATTAGCATATCGTTTAAAAAAAAAATGGAAGCAACATTGGGAGACATTCCGGTCACATTTACGGTAAACTTGCACAGTGTTTTACACAATATCAGAGACACATCAAAAGAAATGGGAGTGACATCTGTATAGATCGTGATAACATCAAAAAATCACATCTGGTAACAATCAGACAACATCGGTACATATTGGAAGAAAATCGGCTGAAAAGTCGGACTAACATCAGGATATGTTCATCTCAAATCGGGGTCCTGATCGCTATCACGTGAGCACACCTTAATACTCAACCCTGAAGCTTTGGAGTTTTTTCACATGATTTTTGTGCAACAGATTTTTTTTTTCTTTAAAGATAAGTGGAGGCATCAAAGTGTGTTACTGGACAGAAAAGACAATTGTGGTAAAAATCCTATTTGTTTTGTTTTGGTTGCCAAAGTGATATCCAACATTTTTTCCCAGACGACCGTGTGTGTGTGTGTGTGTGTGTGTGTGTGTGTGTGTGTGTGTGTGTGTGTGTGATTTGTGAGTGTGCAAAAGACTAAGTACACCCCAGTCTGTAAATAATGGCGCAGTGACATGATTTTGGATGTCTTGGCTTTGTCCTCTAGTACACTGGACTTGAAATGAAACAATAATGCCAGGTGAGGTGTTTTTTTCCCATGATGCTTTGCCAGGACTGTGTTGTATCCATTTTTAGCTCCTGCATATTTTTCTGCCTACTTACCTCCAGCCTCGTTTACAGTACGTGAAACTAAGGTCTGAAATATTCAGCTGATTATCAGCCAGACTGGAACACCGGTGTAACAGTGCTAACTCTTGATAGAGCTGAGAATCCATGAGCAGAAGATTAGTTTTCTTCACAAATTTTTCTTTTTTCAAATGCAAACAACACAACTAAAGCTCTTTCTCAAGACGCACTTTAAGAAACTGTATATTGGTACACCTGAAGACGGAATAATTTGATGGATGAGCCCTCTGGTGGACTGGGGTGACTCTCTTCATCCTGTGCTTTTTAAAATATGCTGTCATCATTTTTTTTTTTTTTTAAACAAGCCGTAATGTCACTTCGATAATTAGACAAGAGGGAAAATCCCTGAAAGCAAGTGAAAACATTTACCATTTTCAATTCACTGTCTTCAGCTAAATAATTTGCATAAATGCTACAACAGAGGATCTGCTACAGCACAACAAAAACTCAACAACAAACCTGAAACCACGAAATTATGATCATAGTGTTTTTTTCTTTTTCATATGTTGATTGGCTTTTTCACAGTTTTTTTTTCATTATTATTACCAATGAATAAGAAGTGGGAATTCATTGAAGCCATTAACATTAAAACACAGTGCCTATGCATAATAAAAGTCTCCTTGTGCGTTAATTGAGTCCCGCAGGGGGTGTAATGGCAAGAAATTAAAAAAAAATCTAGACCTGTCACTTCATAATAGGACTTTCTGGCCAACCGTTCTTATCTTCCTCCTCCTCCTCCTCCTCTTCCTCCTCCTCCTCCTTCTCCACAGTCTGCCAGCGCCAGAAGCTGGATGTCAACTGACTGATTGCACACGAAGCCTGAAAAACATTTTTTTTTTGAGTTGTCAAAATGCAGAGCATCAATTAAGCAGAGTTTATTTGTTAGTGTGGAACGGAGGAGTGTTTTTAATGGGAAAAGAAAGGGAAGATTTTAAAGGCTTGTTAGCTATAATGTAGTGATTTCTGATACATAACGTGTGTGTGTGTGTGTGTGTGTGTGTGTACGTGCACATCGACATTTGATAGCTGTCTCTGCTCCTAAAAAATACATCCAGACCCACGATCCGTTCTCTTTGACTCCGCTCCAGATCAGACCCTGGCTCATGCCTCATTGCTCTCGTGAATAAATCTGCTTAACCTGACTTTAATAAATGGGGGAGACTGGGGTTAGTTGGAACGCGGGCTAAGTTAAAACACTGAGATTTTTTTTTAAAAAGTAAAAACTGCTGAGGCAAGCTGCTGCCCTCTAGAGGAGGACAACAACAAACCTCAGTTGCCATGTTAGTTTCATGAAGAAGGAACAACAGGTGTTCAGAGGAGAAAGGTTTGTATGATCTGACCAAATATTTCACCACAAAGAAAAGTTGTCTGAGCAGAATAGTTCCAGTATTTGAATGTGATTTCCCCCCCTAAAACCTTAAAGCCTTATATCCTAGCTATATTTTGAGACAACCCCCCACCCCCACCCCTTGTTTCAGTGTGCACTGTGTTGTATGGTGTGCATGGAAGGGCAAGATGGCCGCTTGGGGTAAGTTGAAACATGGGGACAAAGGTCTGTTGTAACATGTTGCGGGCTTGTTGAAACACTTTTCCAACTAACCCCCAACAATCAAAATCCTAAAGCAAAATTGTTATACCGGTCTGTGTCTTAATTTCAGACTCAGCCATGTGGAATTATAAGTGAGAAATAAATTATGGCCAGACCTCACCCGATGGCATGGACAGAGCAGTAGCAGAAGTCCTGATAAATCAAAGGCCTTGTTGGTCAGTGCTGTAGCAAATGACTTTGCCGTACCACACGTCACACTTCGACGCTATGTCATGAAGATGCGTAATGAGAAGGAATAATAAAGTTATAATCAAGTTCCAAAACAGTACGACATTTGATGTTCCAACATACTCCAAGCCAAGTTTCAACTAACCACGGTGGTGGGGCTAGTCGGAACACCTAAACCAGTCTTGGTATTATTGGATTGTACCTATAGCCTTCAAGGAATCTTAAAGGTTTTTATGCTCCATTTGTGGAGAATCTTGTAATGCTTTCGGCCGTGGAGATATTCTTTGAAATAGAAATCCCTTCTTGAGAAATGGATGATTTTTGAAAAATTGTTCCAACTAAACCCAGTCTCCCCTACGCACTCCAGAGCTGTTCTATGGCCTGAAACATGGATGATTCCTTAAGTATGGCTTCTTTTTATGGGGACTGACAGTAGCTTTGGTTTTGGAAATGATTCGACATTCAAGATATTTACCCACCTGCACAGTGAACCTGGAAAATTTGCCCATTGTAAACATGGATGCGGAGGTTAGATTTTTGTATGTTTAACATATTTCATGTTGTGATATATATTTTTGACAGACCAACGTCATGTCATGTCATGTCATTTTCTGAACCGCTTAATCCTAATTAGGGTCGCGGGGAGGCTGGCGCCCATCTCAGCCGACTCTGGGCGAGGGCAGAGTACACCCCGGACAGCTCGCCAGGCCATCGCAGACAGACCAACGTGAGCTTCCAAAAATTTCAGAATAAACCAGGTCAGGCAAAGAAGTGGCTTTAGCAATTTATTGTAAATGAACCATTAAATGTAACGTAAAGAAGTAATTTAATGTAGAGAGGGTTGTAAGCCCGTCGTCTCAGACCGCAGGAGATGAGAGGTCAAGATTGTACATCTTAGATCTTGGAGCGGACAAAGTCCAGGTTCTAGCGTAGTCTTGTCAGCCATTAATTTATTTCTTTATGTTACACTTAATGGCTCATTTACAATAAATTGCTAAAGCCACTTCTTTGCCTGACCTGGTTTATTCCAAATATTTCAGAAGCTCGCGTTGGTCCGTCACAAATTGGCAGCTCGTCCAGGATTTGAACCCGGGACCTCTTCTATGTCACATCTTATTCATTCATTCATTTGTTTTCTGAACCACCTATTTCTAATTAGGGTAGCGGGGAGGCTGGCAGCCATCTCTGGGTGAGGGCGGATTACTCCCCGGACAGCTCACCAGGCCAACGCAGGGCAGAAACACGCTGACGGCAACCCAATGGTTTACTCTTTACGACAGCAATGGTTCCTTTACATGCCTCTCACCACAGACAGTGAGAGACATGGCTGGCCTTTGATATATAATATATGTGTGTGTGT
>JAQMYF010000005.1:14170200-14195284 GCA_030014195.1 Neosilurus mollespiculum | reverse complement strand
TGAGATACAATGGGCAAATTTTCTCTCTGACTCACTTTTATTGTGGATCTGGGGAACACTGAGTCTGCGATAGAATACAGGGGTTAATTACCGGGGTTCATTTATTTTAATCAAAAATTAGATGGGAGGAAACTGGAGAACCCAGAGAAAAGCATCAAGAAGAGCATGCATAGAAATTTTACACTAGGATGAAACCAGGGGCCCTGGAGGTGTTCCACCACACCATGCTACCCACTTTTTTTTCCTTCTTTGTTTAAAATATTGTTTCACATATTTTTCTTTGAGCATCAGAGACAACTGCCCTATTTGTATTTAAAATGCTGGGATACACAATATTATTGTCTATCCTTTCAGATACTTTGTCATATTAGGCAATCATAGCGCCATCGATTCTTGTGTTTTCAGAGGACTGGCAGCACTAAAAGTCTGACCCTGACCAATGATTATTCACAGCCTTGTGCGAAATCCGGGAGGAGGGTCAAGAAATTGTAAATCACGGCTATAGAGGGAATATCAAGAAACATGTTGTAGGGGTTTGTCAGACTAGGCGAGAGAGTCCCACAACACTGATATTCATTGATTATGTCACAATATACGATCTGTATAATGTTCCCGTTGTCAAAACCTTGTCAAAATCAGGCTGGATTTGTGGACTGATCCTGGCATTAGTCAGTACAAATCCAGAGGTTGTGGGTATGTATTTCTAATTACTTCACTCACTTATTTGTAATAAACATGGTTGTAAAAAACAAAACAGCTGCTAATCGTCCAGCCATCCAATTTACATTGTCTCCCGTTTTAGGAAGCCACCCGGTCGCCTCCGTTTAGTGGTTTTCGGGGCACGTCCGACTAGGAGGAGGCCTTCCTTATGATGTCACAGTACAGTGAGAAACACTACTATGAACGAGCAGCAGGTAAACTACTATGGGATGATAATAAACTGTATTTATCCGACTCTATGTCCTGGTGATGTGTCACATGTATGACCAGATGGACTCCACACCATAAAACCATAGTTTTACTGATATTAGAGTGGAACACCAGCTCCACACATACAAGGAAGGGTGAAGGATGTGGGGTTTAATTTTTGCTTTTGGGATAAAATGATAATAATAATAATAATAAAAAGAATTGTTAGTACAGATAAGTGATGAATGTGATGTGCTTAAAGCTTTTTAGGAAAGCCAGTGACTTATTTATGTTTAGGGGAAAATGTAGCATGTAAAAAAAAAAAAAAAGAAAAAAAAAAAAAAAAACAATTTAAACTGATGGTCACAAACCAAAGCCAGAAGGAGGAAAAGGGGAAAAGGAGGAAGTAGTTGTAGCTCAAGGCGGAGTAATCCATTCTGGAGCTCTACAGGACACGGATGCTAAACTTGATGACGTGGTGCCGGGACGACGATGGCCGACCAGAGCAGGCAGATTAAACTCGCCGCAGCAAAGAAAAAGGTTTGTTTTTGTCACCTTTCCTTCCGAATTACCACACCTCATATTACCCTGTCACTAGCTGGGCGCAAAAAATGTCAGAATGGGGACGATTTAACTTGCCTACGGTTGACGTTTCCACGTCTGCGGCTCAGCCAGAGAGGGTTCCCGTCCTTGCGTCGCTCGGTTGCGGCTGTCAGTTCAACTCGAGGCCGGGGATGTAGCCCGGGCCTTCATGACAGCTAGCTGAGACTTCGCGTTTAATGCGCTAATGTGAAGCCGCTGGGGTTGGATTTGGATTTGGGGTTGAGGCTGGGTGTGTGTGTGCGTTTAAGCAGAAAATAAATGGAGGAAAATTCTTAAATATGTTGTTTTATTTGGTGCTATTTATAGCTAATGCGTGTGTCTTGTGTACTGTTGACATTTTCACCCTGGGCTGGTTACACCTGAAGAATACACCAAAATAACAGATAATAGTAACAGATAGAATAGTAAAAGACGGTAATAATTTTAATTAACTAGCTAGCTAATTATTTAGGTTGTATATTTGTAGTAAATCATTTGTATACTTTAAAACTTGTATACTTTAGCTTTGTAGCTTAGCCTAGGCAGGTTTACTGTTCTACCAGATGTATTTGTATTGTGACAGGTTGATACTTTGCTCCTAGTTTAGGCTAAATTAAAGTTATGACAAAAAAAAAAAAAAAATCTGTTATAAGATAGATTACTGAATATCCAGGTCGAGGTACTAGCACACTCAAAATGCCTCCATTCACTGTTAAAGTCAGCAGGTAACATTAGGACACCCACACTAAAGGAACACTTTGTTTGCTGTTTTGCTTACCGAGAACTTTTCTACTGACTCCTCTAGTTGGCTTAAACGCAGGAATTTCAGTTATGACACACTTTATCAGATGTCCGTCTCCTCCCCGGACAGCTGTTCCATGTGCTGGAGTTACTGCATAGCCTACATGTCGACGGACATTTAGATTAAGGCCGTGATAGTGATTTTAGTTTCGTATTAAGCAGTGTTGACCATTAAAACTTTTAATTGATTTTTTTTTACTTTTGCTGTTCATATTGGCAAGTTCTTGCCTGGTTTCTAGTCTGTCTGACATTTACTGAGTGCATGTTCATCTAGAAACCCAAAATATGCAGCGGTATCCCTCAAGGATGGATTTTAGGCCCATTATAATTTAGCACTTTAATGTATATTCAGTTCCCCAATGCTGTGTGTTCTTACACTGATGGTTTAAGTATTAATTTCCCTATATCCATCAGAACAGCTACAAAGATAAGATTCTATCCCAAAGATTTATTTAAACCTCGAATTCTGAGCATAATTAACCATTTGAGTTCATTTCAGAGTAACTTCTAAGTCAGGCCAGTGGAGTGCCCTTCTTTCTGTTTTCGGTTTGTATCTTTAGCAGGAAAAGTAAATGAGAGATTGTTGCATTGGGATACATTGGTCTTGCTTATGTCGTTAAGGATTCAGTGATATTTTGTTGAACTTTGCTCAGCTCCCTCAGGCCGACTACATCTTATGGATCACTTGCACCTTTGGAGAGCCCCCCACACTGGAAGTCTGGTCTGTGTTATTGAAATGTTTTTTACGTCCTAACAGCAATGGATAAATCAAATGCTCTAACAATAAAAAAAGGGGAAAAAAATCCGTCATCTGTGGTAGTCGTGAGGATGTACAAACCCGGTCCGGTCATTTTGTTTGGTCAAAGTTTTAGGAAATTGATGCCATTGTACTTGCCTACCTACACCCTCATTGCTAGGCTAGGCAAACATGCTGCTAGCTTGAATTAGTCAATAGCTGTGACATGATAAAAGAAGATATTTTCTTCCATATTAATAAGACATTAGGTAGTTGGATATGACAAAAAAAACATTCTGTGCTCCTCCCCTGAACACTCTTTACCAAGGTTTCAACCCCCAGCAGTAGTCAGGCAGTGCGTGTTCATGCGTTTTGGAGGCGTGACCTCTAGAAGGAAGCCTGATGGCAGGGGGTGGTATTTTTCGGTTGGATACTTTCAGGATCTCGCTTACTCTTGTTGGTTTGAAAATAACTCCTTTGCAACAACATGTACTGAGAGCATGATGATGTCACAGGGTGCAGTTTGTTGGGCGTGGCTACTGTCTTTCATGTACTTGGACCAATTTTGGGTTTGTGTTTCTGTTTCTGATTACCAGCTGAAAGAGTTTCAGCAGAAGAGTACACAGTCCTCGGTCAATACCGGACCAAAGAAGAAGAGGAAGGTGAAAGGAGGCGGACAGGGTGAAAGTCAGTCCGCCGACAGAAATTCGCCGGAACACGTGAGTAGAGAGTGAGAACCACTCAAGTAGCATAAAGAACCGATGTTTGAATCATAGCTTGACGTCTGTGTAAAGGCAGATAATGACGACTAGTGAAATGTTGTAACGGAACGTCCTGTCTAACACCAGTGTAGAAATCTCTTGTCCTTTCCTTTTCTTGCTCTGCCTCTCCGCTCTTTTACCTGTTCAGTGTCTCAGACTCTTCCCTCGTTCCCTCCTCTTCCTTTTTCCTTTAGATTGAGAATATTCTCAAAGTAATGGTGTCTGATCTTAGTCTGACTAACGGAGTAGCTCTTCCTCCTTTGGTCAACAGCCAGGTGAGCTGGTCCTCTCTTTCATTCCTGTCCTCCGTCTCATCTTCTCTTTCTTCCCCTGTCTTCTCCTGTTCTTTCTGCATGAGCAGATTTGTGTATTTATCAGTAACCTTGGCCAAGCAGTGGGTTTCTTTCCTGCTTTCGGTTATGTTATTTGTGTTTGTCGTTTAAAGGGGACGGCAGCTGCTTTGCATATCATTCTCACAGAAGTTCTTGACATTTTTTTTCGTTTTGGTCCTTTTCATACTTCACTGTATCACATGTAAATATTTCACTGTTTCTGTTTTGCTACGTGCTTCATTCATTTCTGTTGTTTATCGTCTATCTGCTTTTTTTTTAAATCCTGTATTTTATATATATATATATATATATATATATATATATATAATAACATAAAGTAGAGGTCTAAAGATTTATAAATTTGTTCCACGTCATCCAATCAGGCATGACTGAAGTGATGATGGCCTTCTCTGTATATGGGATACATTAATGGATGGATCCTGGTGCACATGGATGGATTGGTGGAAAGGTGGATGGATGGATGCCAATATGTATGGCTAGCTGAATGTTTTTCTGTGTGGATGGATGGATGAATGAATGAATGAATGAATGAATGAGTGGATCCCAGTGTGAATTGATGGATGCTTCAGAATGATCAGATGGATAGATGGATGCTTGTGCAGTTGGATGGATGGATGATTGGATGACAGTGTGAGTAAATAGATGGTTTGGTGGATGGAAGGGTGGAGGGATGGAAATAGGTGTTTGTGGAGTTGAATGGATGCCTGTGCGGGTAAAGTGGATGCTTGTGTAAACAGATGGATGGATCAGTGGATGGATGGGTGGCTCAGTTGATGGTTGGCTTGATGTGTGAATGGATGGGTGGATGGGTGCTTATGTGAATGGAAGGATGGATCAGTGGACGGATGGACTGATCAGTTGATGGTAGGCTTGATGGATGGATGCTTGTGTGAATGGATGTGTATATGGGTGGATGTACACTTGTGTGAATGGTTGGGTCAGTGGATGGATCGGATGCCCGTGTAAATGGTTGGATGGATGGCCGGATGTATGAATAGATGGGTGGGTCAGTTGATGGTTGGTTGGATGGAAGGACACTTGGGTGAATAGAGAGACGGACGGGTGGGTGCTTGTATGATTGGGTGAGTTTGTAGTTGGATGGATTTCTGCATGGATGGATAGATGGATGTTTGTGGAGTTGAATAGATGCCTGTTGGAAAGACTGGTAAAAGAGAAGGATGCCTGAGTGAATGGATAAATATCTGGATGGATGGATGATTGTGTATGAATGAGTGACTATTAGATGGATGGCTGGATCTAAAGTTAAGTTTAGCATGGTTGAGAAGAGCATCATGTTATCTTATAGGAAGTGATTTGCACCCTACTACAGTGTGAACGGTAAATTTGATGTATGCTACATATCGGACTGCACTTGTCGCTCATTAACCAATCAGCAAGCGAGCATTGTGTACCTATGTGTGTCTCGGCTAAAAAACGAAGCTGAGTGGCTTAACGTGTGTATATATGCTAACAGCTAGCAGCTTCAGCATCGTCTTTGTGTGTTATGTGTCGTGTGTGTGTGTGATGTATCAGGACCTTGACGAACTGGGGACACGGGAATCCCCGATTTCTCCGATGCAGGAGGATGCAGAAGACCCCGGTCGCTGTTCCCCTGATTCTAACCTCCTCGCTGCTACTAACATGGAGTGTGTCACTGATGGCGCTGACCTGCAGGTCTGTCTGATGTCTCGGCCTGCTTTCCTGCACACAGCCTCAACGCCTCAAATCTAAACTTTATCTAACTTTGGTTGCTGTTTGTGTCTCGTCCCGAACGTAATAGCTCATTAATAAATGCTGTGAGGGTTTTTTCTCCCTGATTGATGGTTTCGGTTGTTGTTATGTCTAGTGTTCCCTGTTGTTTTGTGCAGCTATAGCTATAGCTATGTTTTTGTCTGCTGTGGATACTCTTTATCTTTCTCTCTTATCTCCCTTCATTGCCTTTGCATAGTATTTACCTCATTTTTCTTTTTATCTTTCTTTCTTTTTTTTTTTTTTTTTCCATTTGCGTCCTTAGCAGAACTGTGACCTGGATGTCAACGGTGATGAACACTCTCTGGAGGAAACCAGGTGAGGGTACTCTCTCTCTGTCAGCGGAGTACATTATAAAAAGAAGGAGGACACGTTTCTGAGCAGCAGTGTTCGGAGACTTGTGTTGCTCACTTGTTGTCGAAAGATGCGTCCTTAGTGATGTGGGGAAAGCTCGTCATGCTATTATATCGTCTCCACCAATGTCAGATAAGTGCTAGTTCTGGACCGGCGCTTGTCCCAGTCCTAAGAGCTGGTTAGAGAGTCACCATAGAGACAGGTCATTATGTCGCTAGTGGTCTCCCAGCAACACTAGAGCCAAACGTAACCACATCAATGCCAGATTACCGGATTAGTCAGACATTAGTCAAATTTATTCATTCACTTTCTAAGCCGCTTAATCCTAATTAGGGTCGCAGGGAGGCTGGCGCCCATCTCAGCCACCTCTGGGCAAGGGCGGGGTACACCCTGAACAGCCAGGCCATTGCAGGGCCAACACTCACTCTCACACCTAGGGGCGATTTGGAACAGCCACTTAGCCTACTGCATATGTTTTTGTACTGTGGGAGGAAACCGGAGTACCTGGAGGAAACCCACCACACAGCAACGCCCCGAGCTAACCACTTCCTGTGCAAATTATTACTTAATTTTATCTCTTTAAGGATTCAGACTGTAGCTGGGCTGTTTTTCCTATAAGTAGAAGCCGCAACATTGTAGTTGGTCAGGATAATCCCACCCCCAGACCCCCGTGTCATGGTTCTCGACCAGCAATTTGGCGGTGCTGCTTTCAAACCAGTTTTCCTGGCTAAGAATCAGTTCTTTGGCTGTGAAATGTGAAGAACTGATCTGCTTTGAGATTAGGTCCAGGCTCCGAACTGGCTTTCGGAGTGTCATGGTGGAAAAGAGATCTCAGAGTGTCGGTAGGCTGGTCAACGCTAACTTTTTTGTTCGTTTCTGGGACGAGTATCACCTATCATGAATAATGATACTACTGTCGTAGCACCCCACCGTTAACCTATCCTCTTCAGTGCCACTGCCATCCGCATCCTTCTGTTTGTGTGTTGGTTATTTGTAGTTGAGTGTAATGAAAAAAACAAAGGTTTTTAAATGGCTTTAAAATTGTTTTTTTTTTTTTTTGTTTTTTTTTGTTTCACGACCCCCAGTGGACTTTTTGCACCCAGATTGTACCTCAGTTACCTTTTAGTTTTCATATCCTGTTTTTCAAGTCGGTGACAATACTGCTCCAGATCAGTCTCGCAGTATCAGATAGTAATGTGTACACGGATATCTGCAAGGTCTGAGTGCCATAGTGCATCATTTTATTAATAACCCCTCACTGTACTCTCCCCAGCTGTGCATTCAACTTGTTGTGTGTCGTGCTTGTTCTCTCCCGAGCTCATCGCGCGTCTGCTTTTGCTCATGTTTCCTAGGCCGCTGTCGTCCACAGAGAGTCTGAGGCAGCTTTCGCAGCAGCTCAACGGCCTTCTCGCTGAGGTGAGGAGTCACAGCAGCACCAAAACAGCTGTCATTAAGACCGGTCGTATCATTTTTGAATAATAAAAGTGTTCGTGAAAAGACTTTCTGGCTATAGCACAGGAGCACAAAACAAACCTGCGAGAGAAGGCAGTTTTAAATGTGAAAACAGAACAACACAACAGAAGCCACGGTTGGTGGTGCATGAATAACGCATTGATTTTTCTTTTGTGCTCCAGTCTCCGTCATCGTATGTCAATGGCGAGACAGGACCGTCGCCCGTCAGCGAAAAAGAACTGGAGGTACGTTAAAGTGAACACGCTGTCAATGTAGATTTCTTAAAAAGCGTCTTTACGTGGCGGAAGTCCTACTTCAAATTTAGAAACCTTTAAAGAAAGCATTTCATCAAGTCATCATGGGACCTTACTCTACTAAATCTCTCACGCTCCTCAAACCATGTTCAGTTTAATAACTCGGAGCAGGGAGGACTCTGATGTCATCATACATTCATTCATTCGCCGAACAGCTTAATATCACTAGGGTCGTGTGGAGGCTGGAGCCTATCTCAGCTGACCCGGGGCGAAGGCATGGTACACTCTAAACAGCTCGCCAGTTCATGGTAGGGCAAACACACACATGTCTTTGGACTGTGGGAGGAAACCAGAGTACCTGGAGGAATCCCACACAGGCATGGGGAAAACATGCAGATGCCACACAGAAACGCCCTCGTCGAGTCCGGGACACAAACCCGGGACCTCCTTGCTGTGAGGTGGACATACTAATCACTACGCCACCCTCGGATGTCACTGTGATCTATAAAAGGGATAAAAGAAATTGTAGAATCGAAAACACAATTATTGTGTGAAGCTGAATCTCTCTCTCTACACCTCCCTGCCTCCCTCCCTCCCTCCTGTCCTGTTTTTTAACGAATGGTTACCTCTAAGTGGTATACCAATCAAAGGATATTGATTAAGCAGATATTTACTCACATAATAATGTCTTAAGAGCAATTTCTTAAATATGTATTTATCTTCACATTTTGTCAGTTGTCAGCCGGGCATGGTGATGTCATGGTATAATATAAATATCATGATTTATTATATTACAATTTTTTAAAAGTTTTTAAACGATATTATGGATATCATCTATTGTAATTAATAGATGAATAAATAAATGAAAGGGGATGCAAATTTTTTTTGTTTGTCATTAAAATTATTTAAAAAATTAAAATAATAGAATTTTTGTAAATTTGAGTTAATTATGGGAGGGGTTTAATTGTTTTAAATGCAGTTTGAACTTTTTATTTTTTTTTTTAATCACTGATTGTGCTTCAATTATTTATTTTATTTCATTTTAGTACTATTAATATTATTTTTTTTTTCTCTTTTTTAATAATACGAGATTTGTTGCCACTCATTGTAATTTAATCCTTAACCAGGACACATCACATCGTACTTATCAACTATCTTATAAACTATCATTTATTATTGTCATTATTATTATTATTATTGTTGTTGTTATTGTCGTTATCATTATTATTATTATTATTATTATTTTTATTTTTTAATTTTTGTTTGACCTTTCATCTTCCTCTCTGTTTCTCTCTGCATGCCTGCACGTTCAGAATCGAAACCAGGAGCTGGCATCCGCTCTGGACTCCAGCACTCTAAAAAACTCCCAGCTCACTGCAAAGATAGAGACACTGGTAAGGGTGTCCAAAAGGAGTGTGAGGAGTAGTGATGTGTGTACCGTGTACGGGTGCTTTTTATGCTTTATTTTTGCAATATTGCTTCTTGGGCTGAGGGGGGAAAACACCCCCACCCAGCTTAGTACAGTATATACCCCGTTGTGCACACTCCGTAAAGTACCTGGCACCCCCTGGCAACATGTTGCCATCATCATCATCTTTATTTGTTCATTTATTTGTTTGTTTATTTATTATTATTTTTTTTGTATGCTTTTAAGTTGAACTAATTTTCTCTCCGTCACTTTACACTAATAAATCTGAAGGGTTTCGTTGCTTGTCGGGCTTTTTCGGTCTAATCTGAACTGACTCATTGTTTTATTTTTTTTTATTATTTTTTTTTTTTTGCAAAGCTTTTCTTGGCTTTTGTTCTTTCCTGTCTTTACTGTTTCTTCTGTTTAGTGCTCATCACCTCGACTTTTTCCACAATGCCCCCTGTAATAACTGCTGTATGTTTTTACGCTTTAGACGAAGCAGTCTCTGGAGCTGTCTGAGCAGATGCAGAAGGTGAAACATGCCTTAAATACTTAAAAATACATCCTTTTCTTAGGCCAGAAGAGAGGTCTTTGTGATGTGTTGCAAATATAAACAACATGCATGTAATACACACAAAGTGTAAAAATAAAAAATTATGTGTGATATTAGTGCTTTTGCTCTTAAAAACTCTGCCATTACTTTCTTTTCAGGAGAGGAAGGATTTTGAGCAGAAGTTTGCCAAGGAACAAGGGGCTATGCGTGAACAACTGCAAGTAAGAAATTATTATTATTTTTATTATCAATTCTAATTCAGTTGTCCTCTGTGTGTGTGTGTGTTTGTGTGTGCTGTGAGACAGGAAACAAGCAAAGTGGCTCAAAGCAAAGCCACACAACACTATTCCAGCCAATCAGCAACAGGGAAGATGGGTGCAGGGGGTGGAGCTGTTTGTGCACAGCCAGGAACACACCATTACTGATCAGCTGGAGGGTAGATGGAGATGAAGTGTCTTTACCTTGGCAATGGGTGCCCATGAGTTTTGTGGGGTGAGGGGAGGAACTTCTGAAGGACCATACAAGGGGTGATGAGTATTTGTTTGGCTGTTCACACCTTCTCTACAAGGCTGCAGGGTGTGAAAGCAGACTTTAAACTGTGAAGTGTAACACTTGCGTAATGAACCCTGGGCTGATGGTTTCATCAGGGGAATAAATTTAGTGTGACGTGTTGAGAAGTAAATCAGATGTAATGCGGTTTCAGGTTCACATCCAGACCATCGGCATTCTGGTGTCCGAGAAATCCGAACTGCAGACCGCCTTGTCTTTTACACAGCAAGCAGCACGCCAAAAGACAGGTGTGTGTGTATGTGTGTGTGTGTGAGATACTGAACTACTGATACCGAACATTCTGATAACTATTAACCGATGTGTATGCGTCTTTGTGTCTCACACACTCTCAGAAGATGCAGAGGAACTCAATAATCGGCTCCACGCCAGCAAGCAGAGGGTGTCTGAGCTTGAGCGGACTTTATCTACAGTGTCTACGCAGCAGAAACAGTTTGAGAAGGTAAAAAAGTATATAAATACAGTTATATTTATACGCAGGTGGGAGCTAACTGGCCAAGCTCTCACAGAAGGGAGGGGTGGCATACGCTCTTACAGCGATTACTTGCCAATCATGGGTGTCTGTGAGCTCATTCGTACAAAAGGGGGGAAAACGATTTTCCTGCATGCTTGTTTAGGCCCCTCCCTGGTTGGTAGTGATCGTATGTGATAGGGAGGCAGTACTTGATGGGTGGGAATTGGCTACAAGTAAAATGGGGGAGAAAAAACACATAGGGGGATAAACTCAACTCATATTTCAGACAACTTTTATCACTATTGCGATCTAATGAAATATACGGGACCTGTATATACAAATGCCATGGCTTGTTGTTGATGCCTAATCTGAACAGCATAATAAAGAACTGGAGAAGGACCGGGACAGTCTACGCCTGGAAATTTTCAGATTAAAGTAAGTGTCATTCTGATGGGTGTTTGTTTTTGTACAGGTGTTATTTTTCCGAGTTCTAATCCTTATTCTTGTGTACTCGTTCCTTCTCCCTCAGTAACGTGAACGAGGAGATGAAGCAGCAGAGCTCCGAGCTGGCGGAACAGCTGAAGTCTAAAGTGAGTGAGAACAGCGCGCTGGGTCTGGAGCTGAACGAACTGCGCAAGCGCCTGGAAATGGCCGACGTTATGCTGCAGCAGGTGACGCCCACGTTTATGCATATCAAAGCGAAACTTTCATGCTAGTGACTGATATATCTTCGTTCTTTATGTGTATTAGCATCATAGCTTTTTACCATACAACTGTCCCATACATGTACGAATATCTTAATAACCCCTTTTGTCCATTCATTATTTATTTATTTATTTCATTTTTGGTAGTTCTCCAATCAGTCCGGAACTCCATCCGAACATCAACAGTTGCAGCTACTCCTGGAGGAGAAGCATCAGCTTGAGATTCACACAACTCAGGTGTGTGTATACACGTCTGTGTAAATCTTGTTACCCAGGCACGCACTGAAGCAGGGTGGTTATGAGATTGGTCGTCTGTCTGTCTGTTTGTCTGTCTGTCTGTCTGTGACCACGAAAACTTGAAAACTAATGGACGGATTTCCACGAAATGTTAACCAAATGTGCATCTTGGGCCAATAAAAAAACCCCGAGAAATTGGATCCAGGATAATTTTGAAGGTGGTTTTTATTTAATTATTTATTTTTTAATCAGTGCATGATAGGGCAATGTGGCAGAAATTAGTAAGCAAGTAGTAGTTAGTTGAGCTCATTTCTGCAAAGGTATACAACAGATTTGTCAGTTAGATTTTTCTATATATAACAACATATTATCATCAGTGTTTTAGATTCATGGAAATGGTGATATGAGTGTATGGGGTGAAACGCATTATTTATGAATTATAAATGTTGCAAAACTGCATTATTTGGCTTGAAAATGGCTTTAAACACCATCTAGTTGTTAAAATAATCGTGAACTGTGTAGTCAACTGTGTGGTACTTACCTACACCGTATTTTTATTCATTTATTTTACTTAAGAAGTAATGTTGAGCTTCACCCAGGCTTTTCCTGCCCTTAAGTGTGAGTGTGTAAAACCATGTTCATTTTATAATATATGATGTATATCACTACATAACCCTCTGAGTGTGATGTTACACTTTTAACACTACTACTATCATCTTCCAAGTAAAATTCAGTACTCACATTACACACACTCACTCACACACACACACACACACACACACACACACAAAAACACTAAGAAATAAAAGTGTCCTGTATCTGTTGTGTTGTAGCTGATGGAGTCAGTAGCACAGCTCCAGAGAGAGCGAGATCAGTACGCAGAACAGATTCAGGAAGAGGGACGAGTCTGGAAAGACAAAACTGAGCAGCTGCTCACTCAGGTACCACCCCTTCACACACACACACACACACACACACACACACACACACACACACAAACACACACACAAGAACACACCACCTGAACACTTAAATTTGCGACTCTTTTTTTTTTGTGGTTGCGGTATGCAGGTGACTGTGATGTCAGAGGAAAGGGACAGAAGTGCTGCTCAGATCCACGAGCTACAGGAGCAGATTACAGAGCTGAAAAAGACAGCAGGTCTGCATCACTGATGCTCTTAATAATCTCAGTCTGTTTAAAATCTCACTCCTTGTTTCCAATTGGGTCGAATTTCAAGTGTATTAATTGCATTTTCTCAGAAGGATGATGTTCTGTGTACAATGGGTTGTCTGTTTCCCTTTCGGTCGCTCAGCTTTAGTGTCTCAGGAGCAGGAGAGTCAGGTCACATCTCAGTCCTCAGGGCCCTCGGAGAAGGAGCTGGCCTTGGAGGAGAGCGTCCATGCACTGCAGCAGGAGAGAGAGGCTCTCAGCCTGCAGTACCAGGCACAGGTCAGAACTTCTTCCGTATACAGAGCT
Source organism: Neosilurus mollespiculum (assembly GCA_030014195.1). Taxonomy (NCBI): domain Eukaryota; kingdom Metazoa; phylum Chordata; class Actinopteri; order Siluriformes; family Plotosidae; genus Neosilurus; species Neosilurus mollespiculum. The sequence continues at coordinate 14,181,933 of JAQMYF010000005.1, read as the reverse complement.
CACATTACTGCGGGACTAATGGATTATTATAACTTGGCATGGTTCCAATGAAATGTCTCCCCCTAGTGGACACCAGATGAACATTTTGCCATGTAAAAAATTTGGGGGATTTATTTATTTTTTAAACTTGATCCCCCATGCACATATCACCTCTAAGATTTAATGGGCTCGTTCCAAGCCCAGGCCCCTCCCCTCCACCATGTTTGATGAAAATCAGATCAGTAGTTTTTTTTGTAATCCTGCTAAAAGAAAAAAAATTCCTTTATTAAATGCTTTAATATATTCCTGGATCAGGATCGTGATCCAGATCTGCTGAAAAATGTTACGGGTTCTTGCCAGGCCCATACCAGATTCCTCCACCAAGTTTGGTGAAAATCCTGATAAAAGGCAAACAGTGAATACATGACCTCCCTCGCCAAGTGTTGATGGCAGGCAGACTGTGGACGGTTATTAGCAGAATATTCAAGATGATATCGAGTAGATTCCCAGGACTGGAATTCCTGATTTAAAAAAAAAAAAAAAAAAAAAGTTTATTAGCTATAATGGTTCTCTGAATAGGAAGAATGTGTACAACTCTTTTAGGTCCGGGATAATGAGCAGCTGAGCCGGTTGGTGCAGGAACAGGAAACACGGTTGGAGGAACTGGAGACGCAGACCCAGCGCACGGCCGAGGAGGCCCGGGACAAACTGCGCATCCTGGAGGACGTTCAGAGCGACAAAGCCACCATCAGTCGAGCCCTCGCTCAGAACCGCGAGCTTAAAGACCAGCTGGCCGAGCTGCAGAACGGCTTCGTCAAACTGGTAAGAATGTGGCTGCATACGCGTGTGCGGAGAGAGAGAGAGAGATTGTGATGCAGAAAGCAGTTTCTTCCTAATTATATTTGTACCATTTCCTGTTTCTTAGACTAATGAGAATATGGAGCTCACTAACGCTCTGCAGTCCGAGCAGCATGTGAAGAAGGAGATCGCGCGGAAGATGGGTCAGCTGCAGGAGGACCTCCATAATGCCAAAGAGCAGGTAAGAGACTCCTGAGGGTAACAGAACCTTCAGTGATCTAAAGATAATTCTGCCTCAACCACTTTGCTTTAAAACAGGAGCTCGGCTGCCATTTGGCTATAACCGGTTTCCACTTTTTCTTCCAGATGATGGAGCGGATACAGGAGTGCACTGCCCTCCAGGAGCAGAGGGATCAGTACCTGACCCACCTGCAGCAGTACTCTACCGGTTACCAGCAGCTGGTGTCTGAACGGGAGCATCTTCATAAGCAGTTCCTGCATCAGACGCAGCTGATGGACCGACTGCAGCACGATGAAGTGCAGGGCAAAGTGCAGCTGGAGCAGAGCCAGGTACAGCTGCAGCAGGCGCAGGTCAGTATTTGAATCCGTGCATCGGTCTGTTGTGATTTTGGAAGCGTTGTGTTTTCACCACCACATCAGTGGTGTGATTGGGTGTTGTGTATAATGACATCTTGACTTCAGTGCGTGCTGATGTATTATTATTGCTTACATTCCTCTCAGGAAAGACTTGACCAGCTGGCGAAGGATAACGAGCAGCTTAAAACGGAGGTTCAGGAGCTCCTGAATAGCTCCTCTTTAAATACATCACTCAGGGACCAGGGTAAGTTTCAAATGAATAACAGATTAAAAAAAAAAAAAAAAAGCACTTGGTTATTATATATTATCGTAACAGTGAAATCAGTGAATGCCAAACCTGCTGTTTGTCAAGGTGATGGAGTGGAAAGCTATTCCCCACCTGAAACCTTCCAGAAATCATCTATAGCCATCCCGGAGGACTTTGAGAGCCGAGAGGAAATGGTAAAACCATCAGTCTAAGACTAATAAACGAGCAACTGAAGATGGTTCAAAGCTAAATTAATGCTAACTTCTTCTTAACCCCGTCCTTTCTTCCAGGAGGAGTTTCTGCACTCAGCACTGTCTCGACTGGAGGAAGAGCGGGATGAAATCATTCGCAGGTTAGAAGAAGAGAGGAGGCTACATCAGGCTGCACTGCAGCAAATTAGGAGTCCCGATCATCATTACCACGGCGCAGGTTCTGAAACAGGTACCAGGACTTAGCACCGAGCCTTGGGGAACTCCCCTGATTTGAATTTTTTTGGTATAGGGTTTATGAGAAAGAATTACGCACTTAACAAGGAACGTGTATGTAGGGAGTACAGATAGTGTTCCCGTCGAGGTGTACGAGGAACTCCGGGGTGCCATGGAGAAGCTCCAGGAGAGATTCACTAGCTTGATGCAGGAGAAGGCGGACCTGAAGGACAGAGTGGAGGAGCTGGAGCATCGCTGTATTCAGCTGTCGGGAGAAACTGATACGATTGGTGAGGAAACACGAGGCATCGTGTTCAAGAGGCATGAACTAATTACAGGCTTTATGGGTTTTTTATATATAAACACATCTCTCTGTTTGTAGGTGAATACATTGCACTGTATCAGAACCAGAGAGCTATTATGAAGCAGAGGCACATGGAGAAGGAGGAGTATATTAGCAGGCTGGCTAGAGACAAGGAGGAGATGAAGGTACTCTTGGTAGTTTTGGGAACATGGCTGTATTTATATCAATTAATTCCTGTTACTTAACATTCTGTTTAATCTCAGTTTACATTTAATTGAATGTAATATGTAGATTTAGGCACTGCACAAAGGAGGAGCTCCCGATAGATATTTCTGATAGGTATAATGAGAGTAGTTCAGCTCCTCTACATCCTGGAGCAATAAATAAATAAATCGCCCCTGCTTTTCCTGACTACAGTCTGGAGTGAAAGCAGGAAAGGTTAACACTGAGTTTTCTTTTTAATGCCTTTCACTAGCTGATTTCTGAGTTCCTTTGTATCACCTGTCTTGTTAGCTTAATTATCCGTTTAAAAAGTTCATGTTTTGTGTTTTTCTCAGAGAAAATTCGTCTGCCAACACACTTTTTTTTTATTCTGTGCGAGTCTGAGCAGTGGTATATGAGCCTTTTTTGTGGTGTGTTATTATTAAAAAATCTTATGTAAAATTTCTGTCCGTCGTCATGCAGTCAGCGATATATAACGGCCAATCGGCATCAACTGAGCGATGCTGTAGCCTTATTGGGTTTTATGTGGCACGGACATGGGACAACCATTCAAATCATTTACCATAGGTTTCATGCCTATGGTGCTCCGCTTAGGAGCTCAGCTACAGGTAGAGTTGCAAAATTTTGGGAATTTTCACTTTTCCTGAGGAATAAACTGCAAATTTGCGAAATTGCAGGTTGGTCTGTAACATGGAACTTAAAGTATTTATTTGGAAAACTTTACAGGTGTACTCCTGATTTAAAAAAAAAAAAAAAAAAAAAAAAAGATTTAATGCGAAGTCAGTTGAATTTCTACCCTGCATGGTGGATTAATTTTTTTTTTAAGGTTAAATAATACTAATAATAATTTAAATTGTATAGTGTTAATAAATTTTTAACTTAATAAAAAAAATTTCTTAATTCTTTTTTTAAATTATAGGATATGATTATATATTATTTAGGTCTATGATAAAGTTAGTAAAAATCATTCAAAATTTCCCAATTAAAATAAAGTATTCCTATTATTTCCCATTTCCATTTTAGAATATTTCCTAAATTCCCCGTCTTAAGTTCCGTGGAACGTTACCAGAAATGTTCTGCTCCCTTGCAGCCCTATGTTCAAGGAGTGGTTTAAAGTGTCAAAGTTACCTAATGTTAGCAACTAAGTGTTCAGACACCCTGCTTGTTTTTGTTTTTTTCCTCTTCCAATTTTTTAGATGATTAATTTCTTCACTGTAATGTTTGTAGGCGAAGTTGGCGGAGCTGCAGGATCTGGTGTTGCGTCTGGTCGGAGAGAGGAACGAGTGGTACACCCGCTACATGAGTGCCATCAATAATTCCGACTTTATGCCCAGCGGAGAGGACGCCGTCCCACCTGAAGAGACACATCTGGAGCTGGATGCTGTGGATGGCCCGGGTATTTATACTCCGGAATGTGTTCTGTTTACATGTAGCAGCAAGGACAGTACAGGTGTATTAGAAAGATATCAGTGCTTGTAAGGATGGGGGCTGTTCTGTTCTAGGAAATGGATCAGCGACAGGGTGATATGATGTGATGTCACTCTTGGTTCCTTAAATTGATCCAGGAAGTGTTTTAATCCTCTTGTATCTCAGGAATTAATTATTCTTTCATTATTAAAGTTAATCAATCTCGCTTTCTTACCAGTGTCTATGGACATGAGCACAGCTATCAGTGTGGATCCAGACGAGCAGATGAGGACAGACGGTGGCCCACAGGACCGACTTGACCCCCCTGCCGGGTCATCGCTGAGGCCCAGAGAAGACGGCACGGCTCGGCAGATCATGCAGCTTCTCCAGGAGATGCAGAGCCCTGAAACCCAGACGCCTCCATTCCTCGGAGAAAACCCCTGCATCCCGTTCTTTTACAAACCCGACGAAAACGATGAAGTCAAGATCATGGTGATCTGAAAGCCTCTCCTTACCTCTTTCTCTGTCTCTCTGGCCAAAACAAAGACTTCCCGCTTTTTTCCTGCGCTCTCTTCCACCCTTTTTTTTATTATTTTTATCATTTTCTTTTATTTCTTTCTTTCTTTTTTTTTTTTTTGCTGCACAAATACGAGCCGACATTCTGACTGGTGTAATTGGAGTGTCTGGGCATTCAGTGTTTTGTTTTGTTTTGTTTCTCCTCTCATTTTGGAGATTTTGGTGAAGGTTGTTTATCTGATATGGGTTTATTCATTATAATTCTGAAAGCATGTCCTGTTTTATTTGAGTCCACTGGTGCAGTAGGAAGATGTCTGACCTGCTCTAACGTTAGAAGGAAAACATAGGGGGAATGCAAAATCTGCTCTTTTCCCCTGGTGGTTACTTAGAGACTCAATTAATTTGACAGTCTGTTGTGGGGCCGTTTCATATTAACCATGATTAACATTTACATTACACCCCCCACCCACCCCATTAAATACACTCTGAGCAACTTACTATGCATACGGTCCTTTGTGTTTATCTGGAGGACTTAAATAGATGCTGATATCCACTAGGGGGCGATAGAGTCAAACCGTCCAGGTCTTCACTCCAACTTGGACAATTCGATTTAAAATCAGGGACAAGTCTTGAAAACTTCTCAGCGTAGTTATGGTTCGGTCAGGTATTTTGCGTGTACAGACATGTGGTTAAGAAAAACAAACCCAAAAAACACAGACCTAATAAGGAAGGTAATACAGAGGTATTATGGATAATAAATGTTGGAATAACGATGTTTGGTTAGTGTTAAATCTGGAATATTCCGGGTTTTTTCTTACAGTATGTGGAAGCTGGTATTCGGTTTAAGGAAGTTCAGGAGTGCAGGAAGTAAATAGTCACGCTGCGTAATAATAACAAAAATATTACTAATCGTGTTTGTTTGGATTGATAATTAAAATCAGAGCGGGGTAAGGGGTCCGTACGTAGCATCAATACAGCGATAGCTTCAAGGTCAAGTTCTGGGAACCATGGATACCCGAAAGATGAATGAAAGCATAATTTTTTTTTCTTGCACGGCTGAATCGCTCACATGGATGTACATAATCTTTCCTGGAGTGGGTAGTTTTCATTCCGAACCCCACACACACTCTTAAAAGTGTGTAGATTTGCTCTAGATGTAGAGAAATGGCTGCATTTTATAATAACTATACAGTATATGTGGTGTGTGAGAATCGGGTACAGCGTTTGTGATGCTGTGAGTGGCGGTGAACTTTATGATGCCAGACGCATTTAGATTGGCTGAGAGTTTCAAGGCTATACAGGAAATGGAGGTTGTAATAATTGTATATAGATCCACATATACAGACTACAAGTTCCAGCTTTTGTGATATTTTGTAGTCATGTGGATGGAGAGGTTTACAGAAGGTTTGAGGTAAAAGTTTTGGCGCCTGTCACGCTGGGAGTCGGGATTTTTAAAAAGAAGAACTGGAAGTGTGTTAAACGTGTGAAAGGCTTGAAACCGACTTGTTATTCTACAACAACCAAGCACTTTGATCGTATTCGCCCCTGGTGTGTGTGTGTGTGTGTGTGTGTGTGTGTGTGTGTGTGTGTGTGTGTGTGTGTGTGTGTGTGTGTGTGTGTGTGGGGGAGTGGGGGTCAGACGTGAATGAATGTATTATGACGTGGACGAGGGTGTTTTCAGGGGTCTCCATTCCTTTTGTTGTCTTCCTGTGCTTGTTAACCCTGTTCCCCGTGCACCCCCTGCACCCCTAAACTTTCTACTCTCTTTCTCTCTCTCTCTTTTTTTCTGATGGAGAAGTGTGAGGGTGATTGCGCTTGTAACCCACGTGTAAATAGTGTAACTGTGTAACATACTGTATATTTAAACTGGTGTGTGGGGAAATGAATATGAATTTGAATAGTTCTATTACTACTAGTACCTGCCTACTGTAGAAAAAAAACCCAAAAACAACAGACGAATGAAGAAACACGGTGACGTGACGTGGGTGTGAGGTATCTGTGATTTAATAAGATTTAAAGGTATATGGAAATAATATTTATTTGGAATGTGTACTTACACTAAACTGTTTTAATTCAACATGATGAAGGAGTAATACAAAAATCAGAGTTGATTCAGAATTTTTTTTTTTTTTTCCTATAAGTTTTTTGTTTTGTTTTGTTTTGTTTTGTTTTGTTTTTCTCTCTCCTAAATAAACCTGGGCAATGTAAGTGCTGCTGGTTTGTTTGTGTGTTTGTATTCAATAGTGAATAAACCTCTTGGAAATGTGCCATCATTGGAAAGTACTCAACAATAGAGTTGATTTAAGTTGAGTTAATTACTGAAGTTTTTCACTTTCCAATAACGGCACGTCCTTGAAGTGTTTGATTCTTACGGGCCGAACCGTCTGCGGCATGGTGACTTATTCCATATATAAATAGCAATGTACCTATTTAGGTATACGCCAATATGCAGTTGGTTGACTGCTGAAGATTTCAAGTATGTAAGTTAGTTCCTGATCGGTCCAATCACAAGTGATGTTAAAACAGATTAATTCGTAAAGCTTCTCTGACGTCTTTTTTTTTTTTTTTTAAGTATGATATAGGGTATAAGGTAATGTAAACTTTGCCAATATTTTATTTGTCATATTACACATCATGTACCATTAAAAATTTCCTTCCATGGGACGTCAGTTCACCTCGTTTTTCTGAGGAAAATCCCCCAATTTTTCGGGAGCTTTTCCCTTCTGAACCCTACAGCAAGGGTGATGTCCCCTCCCCATAAGGGGTCCTTAACCCCTGCCTATTTTCCTCCTTTTGCTTCTAAGCCTGTTCTTATCCCTGCGTTAACACTGTGTGCTACTTTATAAATAATAATTAATTACATTATTTTAATATTAACATAGTAATGTTATTGACATTTACATAAACAATGAAGCACAGTGGTCTGAACTGTGTACACTGAATTTTATTGTTTTGAACAGAACAGTCCTTCGAGACACGTCATTCATTACACAGTAAAAGTACCAGGATGTATCCAAACATCACACATTCGCATCTTACGCGCAGCACAAAGACGTAACTTATCTACGTACTACACATCACAGTTTGCGAAAATGTACAATTTTCCATCCCTCACCACTCATTAATGCATTGATTTCTGTTTTTCTCTTTGATATTATTCATTTATAAGTTTTATAAGTTACTCATGTCACACATAATTTAATACAATAATTTAATATGACATATTCGTACAGGTCTAGACTAGCCTCTAAAGCAGTGGAAGCACGATTTTCCGTTAATGCACCACGTAGATACACAACACACTGAAAGATATGGCCATGATAAACATTTTCACTCATAAATAATTCATTCCTCATATTTGGGATCACAAAAACTCTGAGATCAGGTGTGGAAGGGGGGGCGTGCCGGCGATGAGGACAAGGCGGCGATTATATCGTGGTATTGCCTTTGCAGGGAGCACTGTGCACACCGAGGGTTGTGTTGACATGCGCAGTCGTGAGGACCCACAGGTTTATTAAAACACACACACTTAAGACTGATGACGTGATACTTTTCTTAAGAACAAATGATTGATGCTGCCTTCAAGTTCTCCAGAGATGTTTGTGCATATGAGTTTACGATATGTTTACGACGTGGTGCGTGTTCAAGCAGTTCCATGGCTGGAAAGTTCCTGTGATACGAGTTCCTGTGTTCAGGTGCCCGCTCTGTGATTACGATACTGTTCTACCAATATGACTTGAAGGCAGCATAAGATCTTTATGCATAGAACAGCTATCTCTAGCTAGTATTTTCTAAATGATCATCAAAAATAAACCCATTCTTCCACTTTCACCAAAACGTAACAGGTGTCTGAAGTTTGCTTCTTTACTGCATGCGATAAAGCAAATTTTTCTTCAATGAATATGTTGTCATATAATTTAAATCCAATTTCAAACCTAAGGAGACTGAGCCTAGGACACAGACTGATCCCAAACCGGAGCTAAAACAAACAAAAAAAAGAGTACTCTGGCTTTCAAGACGGCCGCACTTAGACTGACGCTCCTCAGACAGCTAGCTTCCTAATGGGCTTTTACATACTCGAAGCTATGATAGATGCCGTTCTAGGTTTGAGAAGGGAACTGCAAGGGTTCCCTCACAAGGACAAATCAGAAAAATAATAAATAAATAAAGGTTTTTTTTTTTTCCTTTCTTTATCAAGATTAAAATGTTCTTAGCCAGGATACGAATGGCCTTTTATGAAAACAAAACAAGAATAACCCAAAGTATTCAATAAATAATTATATGTATGAGTAACATTTGCAAAAATAATAAAAACAGGAAATAAATACTTTTCACGCAATGTTTTTTTTTTTTTGTTTTGTTTTTTTAATAGTAAGTCCTAGTTGCGAGGCAAAAAACCTGACAAATTAAATTATGATGTGCTCACTGGGGTGTGAATATTAAAGATTTTACCACAGCTTCGAATGTAGCTCAGCCAATCAGATTTCAGAACAGACACTATACCTTTTATTTTTTAAATTTATAAAAATTTTTTATTAATTCCTCATAATTTTACAGGTGCTAAACATGCTAGCACTGCAGTCTGTTACATTATCATATTAATCCACATGCCATGTTTTTTTTTTTTTTTCCTAGCCAAACACAATGGTCATGTGTATGAGTTATATGTTTATGCTGTAGCTGCAATGAAGCCAACAAAATCAAAATAGTAATATGAATATATTATCATGTTTATAAAAAAAGAAAAATTCATCAGAATATAGAAAAAAATGCAAATCTTTGATGCTTTGTGTAATTATTATTATTTCTTTAAAATGAACACTAGTGTTGTAGCTTATTGTTTAGCAGAAGAAAAAAACTTCAGACACCAAATTTGAGCAATATTGTACATTTGACTTTTCTTTAAATGATTCATGAAAACCTGATTGATTAAGCTGGCAACAAACCAACCACATAAAAAATCACTATTAAGATAATACATTTACATAAACGGCTAATTAAAGCACCTGTAGAGATGCTAGAGATGCCCCTGCACCATCCCCACAGAGAATAATAGTCTCTGACATCATGCACAAAATGAAAACATTTCACGTATTTCGAGTACATGTTTACCTTCCCAAATTTCACGTCTACCTTGTGTTCTGTGACGTGAATAAAAACCGATCTGTAGACATATTGCACTTTCTATTTAAATCCCGCCTCACAATATATTATTCTTTTTTGAACTGTACTCACTACTTGGAAATTTTAAGAGAAATGTCATGAGGGTAAACACATACAGCATCCAGGATGTGGAGAGAAATTCAGGGAGTCTTGGCTATAGCGTTCGTGTGTATTGCACTAGAAGAGAGAAACATCGAGACAGTGTTCATGGGCATCACTTTAGTCCTGTTGGTTTCGGAGAACATCCAGGAAAAAAAATCAGAGATGCCGTGATGCGTGATGCATCTCTCACAGCATGGTGGTGGCACCGCTGATCATCCGCTTCATAAGGAACGTAGAAGAGCATCTGTCCTTTATTAAAGCAGGAGTAAAGCGGGAGTGAAGGTGCATCTGAAGTGGTTTCCATCTGTTTTTCTCTCCTCTCCTCACTGTGTCACATGTTTGTGAGTTTGGTTGTGCTGGTGGGGTATGGTTTATTTTTACTATATGGTGGGAGGAAGAGGAAGAAGAGACAAGGAAGTAGAAGGGAAGGAAAGGGTGAACAGAGGGAAGTAGGAAAGGGGGACGGAAAAAAAGGAAAGGGGAGAAGTAGGAAGGAATTAGGGAATAAGAAGAAAAGAAAAGAAAACAAAAAGAAAAGTCTAACAAAAAAGAAAGAAGGGAGACATGATAAAGAAATAAAAGAGGGGAGGAGTGAAAAACAAGAAAAATGGGCAGGGTGGGGGGAATGATGTACCAGAAATGGCAAAGGGAAGAAGGAGAAAAAGACGAGAAAGAAAGGATAGGAAGGTAGCGGTCAGCCAAAGTAGAACAAACGCCAGGAAGGAGGAAGAGATAAAAAGATGAGGAGAAGAAATAAGATGATGAAGAAAAAGAAGTGGGGAAAGGGAGTGTAGGGGAAAGAAAAGAGGCGACAGGTATAAAGAAGGAAGAAAAAGTAAAAGAAGTACGAGTTAAATAAGAGGAGCAGACAAAAAAAATGGATGGGGTAGTTAGGAGTCAGGTGAAGGAAGAGGGCTCTCGGGGCGTGACGGGCTGCCCCTGCTCGGCCGGCTGAGCAACACAAGGAAGAAAAAGACAGAAAGAAGAGTGAATATTGAAAGAAATATTAAAGCTGATGCAAGTAAAATGGCATCCCTAAAGTCAGCCAGGCTGGAAGGCAAGAACCTCGGGTTGTCAATCAAAATGCAAGCGATTAAAATGTGGTCGTCTAATCAGAGCCACTGTAAAATTTATTACCCTTCAGGTTCGTGGGGAGTCGTCTTCCTGCCTGTGATTTCAAGGAGCACTGCTCGAGAAACAGAAGGACTAAAAAGCAAAGTAAGACGAATAACTTAAAAAGGAAACGGACGTGTATAAGAGTGCACTCCACAAATAGATGCAGTTATACTCGTTACTCCAGTCGTCACATTGGAGTGATAACGCATCTGCCTCAGAAAAATACTTTCATTCAGAAAAAAACCCAACAACAGAAATCAGGGACGGTTCAAAATGATGAAGAAACAACACAAAATGGACAGAAGTAAAATCCTGTGCAGTGTGTGTGTGTGTGTGTGTGTGTGTGTGTGTGTGTGTGTGTGTGTGTGTGTTCATGCCAGCGTGAATCTGGTGAAGGAGAAGAGGATGAAGGGGATCAGGGTGGCCTGGATGCCTGTCCATTTATGTCTGGTGGGAGGAGTTAATAGTCTAGAGGGAGGAGTCTGTGGATCACATGGGTCGGGTGGGTGAAGCTGGGGGTCGTCGGCTGCCATGGAAACATACAGGAAGAACACACAGATGAGAGAGAAGACACGGATGATACGCACATACACATACGTACACATGGTAACATACACGTGATTTATTTCAGGACATTTTGTGGAATAAATTCACGTCACGTACGAGATGATGTGGAGACTCTGAGGCAAAGTTGCGCAATGAATTGTCATCGCAATTATTAGACATCATTCACCAGTTCCAGGATCATTTACAGAAACTGAAGTTCTGTAAGGGCAGCACGGTGGCGTAGTGGTTAGCATGTCCGCCTCACAGCAAGAAGGTCCTGGGTTCGATTCCCAGCTCGGGCGTTTCTGTGT
>JAQMYF010000005.1:14156806-14170100 GCA_030014195.1 Neosilurus mollespiculum | reverse complement strand
TTGCGTGGGTTTCCTCCGGGTACTCCGGTTTCCTCCCACAGTCCAAAAACATGCACAGTAGGCTAACTGGCTGTTCCCAAGTCACCCCTAGGTGTGAGTGTGAGTGCGAATGGTTGTGTGACTGTTGGCCCTGCGATGGCCTGGTGAGCTCTCCAGGGTGTACCCCGCCCTCGCCCAGAGTCGGCTAAGATGGGCGCCAGCCTTCCCACGACCCTAATTAGGAATAAGCGGTTCAGAAAATGAATGAATGAATGAATGAAGTTCTGTAAAATTCACATTTAAATGGTTTGAGAGTGAAAGTCTGAGTCCACTACCCACCGCTGTTTAATATTATAATATATTACAGCAAATAAACAAATAAATAAATAAAAATGAGCCATTTTTTACTGAATTGAACTAAAACAAATCAATATATTAAAATATATACATGTGAAATGCATTGTTTGGTTTTCATTTGTATGCCTGGCTTCCTGTGAAGATTAAAAGGAGGGAAAAAATAACCAAAAGTTAGAAAAAACAGTGAAAAGTGAAAGAGAAAGAAGTAAGAAAAGAAAGAAAGTGAAGGAGGAAAAGAAAAATGAAAGAGAAAAAATGAGAAGACAGCAGACAGGAAGAGAGAGGAAGAAGACGAAAGAATATTGTGAAAAACAGTAGTGGAAGAAGAAGAATAAAGGGATATGCAAATGTATAACGTATATTCGGTAATATTTAGTTCATTTCAGGGGTGCCAATACTTATGAGATGTGGTTTTGTTAAAAATGATGGTGGTAATAAACTCAAATATGATTGTCCATTGAGTGACTCTAGACAGTTCTCAACAGTGGAATCAGACTTTTTGAACCTGATCGCATACACATGAGGTTTCCCTATACGCAACAAAATGTCAACCATCAGTAATGTTTCATGCCACACTGAACTGCAAGCATTTTACAAAATAAATAAATCAATCAATAAATAAAGTCACAGGACACATCACTTAAAAGACATCACATGTAACATGTAAGAGAGCGATGACGAGGGTGATGCTAGAGCTGGGCGATATGAAAAAAAAAAATAGTGGGATAAATATTTAGTAAGTACTAACATATATAAGAAGATTATTAGTAAAGAAATGTTTCCAAACTTTCAGATTATCCAAGTGAGTAAAGAAATAATTCTGGGCCAGAAAATTGCCCCACCCCTCACAAAACCGGGCTGCTCAGTACTTCATCTTTCATTAAAATATAATTCACAAGTCTAGCTTTAACATGGCGTGGGACTGAAAATTTGCTAATGTTTCTAATTGCATTAAAATATTTTTTAATAGCCGGTTGTATTCACTGTATTAAGCAATATACTGCATCCAACTAACTTAGAATTTCTGTTAAAATCTAATGTAAAATTCTATAACAAATATATCACAAGATCTATAACACAAACCATTTTTATGCAAAAGGCATGTTCAGTGTGAATGTTATTTTTGGGCCCTGCGATGGCCTGGCGAGCTGTCAAGGGTGTCCTCTGCCCTCACCCAGAGTCGGCTGAGATGGGCACCAGCCTCCCCGCGAATCTGATTAGGATTAAGCGGTTCAGAAAATGAATGAATAAATAATTGTTAATTTTGGCTAGCTTGTTGCTAGTTTGCAAGTTTTAGTACTCCAACATTTTTCACTTGACCACAGAAATGTATCGCCCAGCTTCGTGTGATGTCATGAAATGACAACAACCAACGAATGACGGACAGAAAACATCTGACACTCAGCAAGGTTTGTATTCATGGTTGAAACCTAGTGGGAGCTTACTAGGACAGATGTGTGATGTGTACCGATGTTTCTGACTACCTGAATATTGTGCAGTTCTACTGTTTATAACACTATGAGGGTAACAATTAATGAAAATAAACCACATGACCAAAAGCTACCATCTCTGTTCTGTATGAAGCAAAAGGGGAAAAAAACAAAAAAAACCTAAATTCCCACTCACACACGCACACACTCCTCCTTCTCACAAACACGGCGTCCACTGTGAGCCCGATAGGCACTTTGTCCTATCTGATCTGAGACCCCTGGGGATGTTCTGTAAGGCATTCACATAATAGATAGAGATCGGTTTTACCGAGCAGAACATTTCCTAATATCAAATGAGATATCGTTCACTCTAGTAAAGTATCTCTATCTGCCATCCGCCCCTTCATGATTATACCATCCTCCAAAAACACATCATAGTCAATACCCCAACACTTTGGGACAATATATTAAGAAAAGAATTGGGGTTTATTTTCCCAATTTAAGAATAAGTTAGTGGAGAACAGCATATTAAAGGAGTGTGAAGTGTCTCAGATTTGTGTATTCTGTCAGAGCCGGCCCGTTTGTAACAAAAATTGATTGTGGTGCTTTACATTTATATCTCTATTTTATGAAATATTCTGTCAATTAGTCATCCAGCTAGCATTTGCAGTGATAACGATAATCATTTCTCAATATGACATAAAAACTCTAGTCCGTTGAGCTTATCTTAGCTAGCAGGCTAGTGTTACTATTAAATATTCTAAATATTTCTCAATATGAACGAAAATTCCTCTCAAATTAATTCCTATTAGCTAGAGGGCTATTGTTAGCAGGAAAGCTTATGATATTTAGAATTATTACTTAAGAATCCTTATTCAAGCTAATACATTAGTGTTAGCATGGAGAATCATGAATATGTATAATTATTTAGCAATATTACTTACAATTCCTCAGAATTTTATAATTTTTTTTCAGGTTAGCTCATGCTAGCTCAGTTATATGCTAGCATTAGTAGAGAGGACCATATTTATGAATATTGCTTAAAATTCCTCAGAAATCCGGTCAAGCTTGTTGATATTACGTACCAGGTTTGGACGAGTAGTAAATATTTTAAATATTTGAGTATGGCTTAAGCATTCCTCTCAGAAATCCTGTTGAATAAATTTCTATTAGCTCGAGGTCTGCTATTAGCAGGAAAGCTTGGGATATTTATAAAAAAATATTTAAGCATCATTATCCAAGCTAATACATAAGTGTTTTCATGGAAAACCATAAATATTTATTATTATTCAGAGATATTACTTACAATTCCTCAGAAATGATGTCAGGTTAGCTCATGCTAGCTCAGTACTATGCTAGCATTTGCGGAGATGCTGAATATTTATTCAAATTTATGAATATTGCTTGAAACTCCTCAAAAATCCAGTGAAGCTTGTTGATATTAGGTACCAAGTTTGTAGAAAATATTCTAAATATTTGAGTATGGCTTAAACATTCCTCTCAGAAATCCTGTTAAATAAATTCCTATTAGCTACTGTTATCAGGAAAGCTTATGATATTTAGCCAACTAGTGTTAGTAGTAAATATTTAGAATATTTTGGAGTATGGCTTAAACGTTTCCTTCAGAAATCCTGTCATGTTCACTAATATTAGCTAGCAGGCTAGCATGTTCAACAGGGATTATAAATATATACTTAAAATTCCAAATAAGCTAATTCTATATGGGCCGGCTCTGTTTCCAGGCAGTCCTTCAGACTTATTATTTGACTTGCTACCATGCGTTATCAAAGCAAAGGACTCTCTAATGTCTATGTTTGTGCATGTGTATCTCAGGAATGTTAAGCGAGTTGTCAGAAGCAGATAGCCATGCAGCGAGCAAGTAGTAGGTTTAAGCAAAGACGCTAGGAAGATGGGGGCCGAGTACCATACACATACCAGACACGCTGGTCCTCACTGGTCACTGATTGTAATTCTGTGAAAAGTAATCATAATCAGCAGGTACGGTTGAGGGGAAGTGAAGGAGGGGAAAAGTGGAGGAGAGGAAGAGGGGAGGGATGTGCAAGAAACATGGTTTACATGACGTTAGCATTGCTCTGTGCTGAGCTAATAACAGAGTGAAGTGCAAAACCTCTGCGCTCGTGGCAAATAAATCTGTTCGAGTTGCACCAAGGTTTCATTCGAGAGGTTTTGCAGTTCAGGTTATGGATAATTTCATAGGATAGCAGAGTTAGCCTTTTGGGTGAGTCAGTAGCATTTTCCTCCTGAAATACAAGACGCTTTTATATATACAGCAAAGCAATAAATATATTTATACTGAATAGGTAAAAAGGTAAATAATAACACAACAAACTTTTAATATATTGTTTCATTCAACAATGCATACAATTAAATATTAATAAATATGTCAGGATGAATATTCTGTACTTTTTACATTTATTTATTTATTTCCGTGACACCGCGTATGCAAACCCCCAACCCATTTTTCTCCCTAATTTAGTTGTATCCAATTTAGTTGTATCCAATAAACATGCAAATGCCCCCTCCGTGACATGCAATGCCGGCCACCCTGCATTTTTCGAACTGCTGAGCATGCATATTTGGGGGCGGTCTAACACACTCGGAGGGAAATTGCTATCCGTCCCGTCTTACGAATGAGCTCACAGACACCCATGATTGGCTGGTGATTGCTGTGATTGAGTGCTTGGCCAGTTAGCTCATATGGACTCTCGGTCACAGATGGCTGTGGCATGTATTAAATTCTTTTTTAAGAGATTTTATTAATCTACTTCCAATTATTTCTCCATAAATACATGCTATAATTTTGTGTAACTATAATTGTAATATGCTCATTTCTTAGTGTCTTTACGGTAGGACTGTTCTTCTGGGAATTATGGTATCTTTTCAGTGGTGTTTTTATATATATATATATATATATATATATATATATAAATAAAGACTTCTTTGTAAGACTAGACCTACAAAAAGATATTTTCCAGGCCTGACAGAGATTTTATCAAAAGCTGTACAATACATGTACAGACTAATATTTTTTACTTATTCATTTATTTTTTTAGTAGAGGTGGCGTCTTTGACTCCAGAGTGAATTAGTACCATTATTAACAAATGGTGAACTTTTTCTTCGGAGGTTTTAACAGTGTACTCGCCATTATTATCAACTGACAAGTGTCCTATTTGTTTAGGACAGAGACTAAATGACCTCTAGAGATCTCAAGGTCAAGTCTTGCGTTCACCACTTGCTACAGATGATAAGAAACAGTTAAAGAGCCCATGAAATGGCTTGGGTTTACTGATATCAAACAATTATTTTGAAGATACACAAATCAGATAGATTTGATTAAAGATATGTTTAAAGGGGCAGTGTCATGGTAGTTAGAAGAAAATTGCCTGAAGATACACTCACAGGATACCAAGCATGATTTCACAGATTGTATTCCGATGTCACATCAGAGGAAATCGGAGAACATCGTTACACACCGGAAAACATCAGTATACATCAGCGAACATTGGAAGACAGTGTAGAATTTCAGGGAAACTTCTGGGTAGAGTGAAATTTTGAGAGTGTTGAAAAATTGGTGATTTATTTTTGTGTTCAAAAGTATATCGGAGAAACATAGGAAAAAATCTGCAGAACATCGGTACACATTGGTAGTGATCAGTGTAACACTGGCATAAAATTTGGAAAAAATGGGACAGGTTGTAATGGAACATCGGAATAACATCAGAATACGATCGGCGCAATTTGGGATCAGGATCGGTATCGTGTGAACGCACCTTAAATATCATCGGTGGTACTATCATATAAGACATAATCATTCATACCATCCAAATTTCTTTGGAGTGTATAACGTGATCTTAATCTAGGAAAAAAATCCTTCATCCCAGCAAGATTTCAAAAAGTCCATGTTGCAATTCTTTCCTATCTGGTTCATACTGGGCTCAAAACTTCCAGACTCCTTTTGATTTACAAGTGTAAAGGCTACTCAACACATATATGAAAGGATTTTGGACATTCATGGCATAATCATGACACAACTCCCTTAAGGATGATGGATGTAATAAAATATTTTTAAATACAGTATTAGTCGTATATAGGTGTCTATAATAATAAGAAGAATACTTGAAAACTTATTTCATGGGCCCTATGAGGTTAAGTGCAGGCGAAAGAGATTAGCATTGTGCGTGTGTGTGTGTGTGTGTGTGTGTGTGTGTGTAAGAGCATATGAGGAGGCAAGCAACTGCAGGTTTACAAGTTTATGTCACAAATCACACAAACTAAGAAATCAGAAGTGCACAGATAGACTAATGAGGACGCAAACATTATCAATGAAGTGCTTCCACTCATTCCCTCACTACTTACTGTTGGTGTTTGTGTGTGTGTATTTGTGTGTGTGTGCTCAGGTATCTGTGCTTTGTGTCCATTCCTTCACTCACTCATTCACACGCGACATGTTGATTACACAAGACATTAAATGGCTGAACGTTTGAACGATAACAATAATCCAACTGAAAATAAATCTTAATTAGTTGAGTCAACGATCAAAGCATGGCTGTAGAATGGTGCTTCCAGAAGCTTGTTAGTCTGTTAGTGAGTTTTTTATCGTTTAAACGTCAAACGAAAACGGTGACTGATGAATATCCCTAATTAGCACTCACCCACACCGCTCCGCTCAGAGGTGTCTCACACTCCTCGGCTGAGAGCAGAGGGATTTTCTCGTTAGACAGGACTACATACACTAACAAGCAACCAACTTCGACTTCAACCTCTTGACAGCGTTTTCACAACATTGCAAAATGCTACAGCTTGACTCTCTCACCTGGGCACGCTGGGCGGGGCCCGGTTAGGGCGGGAGGGCACCTGAGGGGGTGGGCCTCCAAACGAGTCCACAGACGCCCCGGGGCGAGACGGCAAAGGAGGTCCACCGGCAGCAGGTGGGCCTGGGGCGGAGCCACGAGAACCAGGGCGGCCCGGGGGTCCTGGAGGAGCTCGTCTCTGAGGGGTGGGGCTGGTAGCTGGAGACCTACAGAATTTTTCAATTTCAATCAATTTTCTTTGAGTTGTTGGCCATTTACAAGCATATACAACCTAAAAAAAAAACTACATATCTGCCCATCTATTATGTTTATTAGTAGATAATAATACAGTCAATATCAATGAATGTCTAAAAAAAAAAATATTTTAATTAGCCACATAAACTGCCAGAACACATTCCTTCCTCGTACAACTAAGTATTGTTCCTATATTAATTAGTTTCATAAATAAATTATAAGTTTAGCATTTAAGAAAAAAACCTTTAAACCACTTTCCAAAGTAAACTAGTCAAATGATCAATTAAAAAATTACAGAAATGAGTGATAACCTTTTTTCATCAGCAGGTGGCGCTGCTTTATTATGTCCCCGAATGAAAAGTTAACATGATGGGAAGCCAGCCCAGCAAAGTCTTCAAAAATTTAGTGAAAAATTAAATATTCCTTTTTATTAATCCACATTTGACACTGAATTACGTACCTTCCCCCGGAGCCGATGCGCTGCACCTGTAGCCACGAGTCGTCGACGGGCGGAGGCAGAGCCGTGGACACTGTGGTGGTGCTGATGTCTCCAATGATACTGAGGGCTTCTTTGAGGGCATGGTACATGCGCAGCATCTCATCCCGATGCTGAGCCTGCTCGGCTGACTCCTCCATCAAGGTGTTCTGGTCGCCGCAGGAGTAAAGCTGAGCCAACAACTCGGCGTTAATGAACTCCTTTGTCTGGCAGAGTGCAAAAAGAATGAGGGATGATCTTATCATTTCATTCATGATAATTGTTGCATCTAAATAATAATAATGTAATCATCATCATCATCATCATCATTTCATCCATCTATTTGCCGAACTGCTTAATCCAGCAATGGACCCTATCTTAGCTGACACTGGGCGAAGGTGGGGTACATCCTAAACAGTTTACCAGTCCATTGCAGGGTCAACACACGTACACAACCATTCAAACTTACACTTAGGGGCAAGTGAAATTTCTGGGCTTGGTGAGAGTAATTATATGTGGAGTTTGCATGTTTTTCCTGTGTATGTGTGGGTTTCCTCTGGATACTCCAGTTTGTTCCCATAATCCAGAGACATGCACATTAGGCTTAAGTGTCGAGTGTAAGTGTTGAGTGTGTGTTGGCCCTGTGTGGATCGGCGAGCTGTTCAGGGTGTAGCCTACCTTCGCACAGGGTTGGCTGAGATAGGCTTCAGCCTTCTTGAAACCTGAGTAGGAGTAAGCAGTTCAGCAAACAAACGAATGAATGAATGAATTAAAAAGCAGTGAAGCGGAAAAACAAAAGACAAGAAAATTCTCATTCATAATTTTCCTTTTTTCTCACTGAAACTAATGTTTGCCCAGATGTAGTATTTGGATCAGCTGAAGGATCGGAGTCACTGTAAGCGCTTACACTGTGTATATTTGTCTGGGTCTGAGCTCATAAAGTGACTCACAAGTTCAACAACCTTTAGGAAGACCAGCGCCCAGCTGACTGTACCGACATGCAAACACATCAGCTTAAATCAAGAACTCAGGATTATTCTCAATCAAGCGGAACTCACGTTGTTGATCATCAGGTGCATGATGGTCTTGGGCATGAGATCACGTACGGTCTTGTTGACGATGGCCATGTAGGAGTCCACCAGGTTGCGGATGGTCTCCACCTGCCTCTCCAGCTGGGGGTCCATGGAGTGCATGAAGCCGTCCGAGCCGTTTTCCTCGCTCGCATCACTCTGTACAGGTGAGCAATGCTATTAGTGGTATATTAAGATTTAAGTGGGAGTTTTAGGGGGATTATTTGAAGGATATGGGTGTAAAAAGCAGACAAAACAAACGAGAATTCACGGTATATTACTTACCTTGTCCTTTTCCTAATGGAGTGCAACAAGAAAAAGAAACAGCACCAGATACATAAGCAAAATGGCTGATGGAGCAAACTCACGCGTTCACTGCCCTTTCGGCATATATATAATGTCAGATTCCTGTTGCTGTATTCAATGTTGTTGCTACGTTACCTGAATGATGTGTTTATGCTAATTCTACTAATAACATTAGTACTGTCATGACATTAGTTACTATGTGATTAGTGCAGAAATTCTAATTGAAAAACGTCCCTCTTCCGAGTCTTCGGACACATGCATGCTCTGTCTAACCTCAAGACAAAGTTGAACTTGTGATGATCTAATTCGATCCTGGTGTTAGACCTGTTGGAAAGTTCTGATCTATGTAAATGTAATGACGATCGTAATATTATTTTACTTTAGTACAATTTCCGTAAGTTTTCAAATGTCTAGTAATAATAATAACATGAACAACATATAGCTCACGCGAAAGGTAATAACTTACTAGGACCGAGCGCGTACTCATGGACTGCGGACAGAAAAACACACACACAATTTATGTAGAACGAAAATCTGCGCGTCACAGTACCTTCCGCGTGGCACACACGAAAGGTAATAAGTGTACAGTCAAGAAACTGATGGGATAATTACAATATTAACAATAAAAGTATCATGATATAACTTTATACATTCTATCTATCTATCTATCTATCTATCTATCTATCTATCTATCTATCTGTCTATCTATCTATCTATCTATCTATATAGTTGCTAGCTAGCTAGCTATTTCTTTCTTCACGCAAATTCGTACTGAGTGAGATAAATAACTCACCACTACACGCTCTTGATAAACACCAGCTCTGAGAAATGAGGCCTTCCAGCCATCGACTTCCTCCTGACTCTCACAGGCCAACTCCAGCTGCCGATAGTCTTTATACACATTCCTAAGTGTGTATGTTGTGAAAGAAAAAGAAAGAGAGAGAGAGAGAGAGAGAGAGAGAGAGAGAGAGAGAGAGAGAGAGATGAGCCACATATCCATTCATTCATTGATTTTTTAACTAATTTATTCATTCAATAATTTGGCGAACCGCTTTAATCCTATTAGGGTCGTGGGGAGGCTGGAGCCTATCCCAGCCAACTCTGGGAGAATCTGACCCTGAACAGCTTGCCATTCCATTGCAGATTCAACGCACACAATTGTTCACACTCACACCAGTTTGGAGCAGCCAATTAGCCTAATGTGCATATCTTTGGACTGTTGGAGGAAACCAGAGTACCCAGAGGAAACCTTCGGAAGCATGGGGAGAACATGCAAACCACACAGAAACTCTCGCTGAGCCCAGCTGACCAGGACCTTCTTGCGGAGGCAGCCACGCTAACCACTACACCACCCCCACCACACCACACACACACACACACACAGGCACACATATGTCATAAATATGTATAAGTCTGAGGATCCTTTACTGTTAAATTCATTTTAAAGAAATACATGGACATGTTTAACCGATTTCTATCAAACACACTTGTAATAATACCACTGTATTCTCAGAACATTAATTATTAGCACCCTTCAAAATTATTTTATTTGTTTGGTTTTTTTACATATGTGGTTGAAAATAGCTGGAGCCTTCCTAAATTGATACATTTCAGAAAAATATGCTGTGTGCTGTTGAGTCATGACGTTCATGCTGCTGTATGATGCAAAAACAAACGTTTCGGCTCACCTCTGCTCGGTGTTGAACAGGGCGAAGATGTGCTTGCTGGACATGAAACTTTTCTCCACATCTCTCAGTTTCAGGTTATCCACCTGCAGCATGTACTTCTTCTCTTTCTCCTGCAGAGGGCGAGAGTGAGAAGTGTTTAAGGAAGCTAAGACAGAAAGAGAGACATGGGGAATGGGGGCATGGTGGTGGCGTGGGGGTGTGTGTGTGTAAAGATTTAATTTTAATGTCTTTTCAGTATTCAGGACATTGAGTAGTGTTGACATGCTACTCTTAAGTTAACTTGTAGTGCTGATTACAATCTCAAAGTATGAGACGAAAGGAAGCAAATTCATTTTGTGGTAACGAGCCAAAGAGAGACAAGAGAAGAGCGAGATTGATTTAAAAAAAAAAAAAAAAAGGATGCCAGCATGAAAGCTTGAAACAGTACACCAAAGTCTGAGAGGAAGAAATCTTTCTTTCGTTTGTTTTTTTTTTGGTTTTTTTTGTTCCCCCCTCGGGCCCCACCACACGAAGGCTGGAACTGATTAGAGCCAGCAGAGCTAAAATAAACCGGTGGGGCGACAGTGTAGTCTGCACCCGGGCCGGTGCACCACAGCAGCCTGGCGGGCCGTCAGGGGCAAAACCCTCACTGTTGGTATTCCCCTACCCAGAGAGAGGGCACCACACCCTGAGATGCCAGCTAGGACACCACAGCAGCACACACACATACACACACACACACACACACACACATATGCAGTGTGCATCCAACCACCCAAACCAGCTGTGCAGGACCAAATCACCCTGGCTGGTCTATGCGTGTGTGTGTGTGTGTGTGTGTGTGTGTATGTGTGAGAGAGAGAGAGAGAGAGAGAGACACCAAAATAGCAGCGATGAGGAGTCACTAGATGATGATCTGGCCATGCGGTTTTTGTGCGCATGTCAGGTTTCCCTTCTAAACTTACTCATGAGGCCACAAAGTCAAAACCAGACCAGGATCAGGAATAAAAAAAACTCAGTGTACTCACTTCTTAAACAAGCGCAACACACACACATACACACACACACACACACGCGCTCCAGTATTTCTATACAGCTGAAGGTCATCTTTAAACACCTCACATCTGCTGACGTCTTTAACCCCTAATGACCTCTGCTGTACTGAGTGATTCAAACTTAAACACACACACACACACACACACACACACACAAAAACCGGTCCTCCATTAATTATTATTTAATCACAAGGTTCACTAAAACATTAAGCATCAGATTATTAATAATCACCAGAACAGATGTAATCATGACATTTCTCTCTCACTCATTTGCCGAACCGATTAATCCTATTAAGGTCGCAGGAAGGCTGGAGCCTATCTCTGCCAACAATGGGCGAAGGCGGGGTACACCCTGAACAACTCGGCAGACCATCACAGTGACAATACCCACACACAACCATTCACACTCGTATCCACACCTAGGGGCAATTTGAAAATGCATGTTTTTGGACTGTAGGAGGAAACCGGAATACCCGGAGGAAACCCACGCAAGCACGGGGAGAAAATGGACGGAAACTCAGCACAGAAATGAGCTCAGGATGCGAACCCAGGACCTTCTTGCTGTAAGGCGGATTTAAAATTTCAATTAAGTTCACCAAAGTACCCAAATAGAGTATGAACAAAGTTTCATAACTGTATAAAAACCATAAGTATATCACATATTTACTAGCTATAGGCCATTACTATAAAGATTTATTACCCAAACGAAGCCCATAAAAAAACCCCACACACACTTCTGATCCAATTCTTTAATTCATCCCAGATAGCATCTCGGTCCTTTGAAAAAGAAATATTTCGAAGCGTAATGCTAAAATAAACACCTACAGATAGACTGTATTTTCATACACATGGATAATATGATCGTTATCTGATTTTGGCAGGATGCTGCGATATCTTTCGGATTAAAGCTCTTATTGGATTTTACTAAATCA
Organism: Neosilurus mollespiculum; assembly: GCA_030014195.1. Taxonomy (NCBI): domain Eukaryota; kingdom Metazoa; phylum Chordata; class Actinopteri; order Siluriformes; family Plotosidae; genus Neosilurus; species Neosilurus mollespiculum. The sequence goes on along the minus strand of JAQMYF010000005.1, from coordinate 14,157,762 downwards.
AATCGTAGTTTTATATTTGGGATTTTAAGATCAGGTATACTGTTAATCAGTTATGTCCCCCTAGCAACCCCCGCCCCCATGCCCCAAGGCTTGTGTATGTATGTGTGTAAGTGTATTCATCACAATGTGGGGACATAAATCTGTTTGCACAGTGACATTCAGGAACTTGTCCTCCTTATGAGGGCTAAACGCAAGTCCCACTCACTCACCCACTGGCTAAGCTGCTCAGTTCCACTACTTGCGTCATGGGGAGGCTGGTACCTATCTCAGCTGACACTGGGCGAAGGCAAGGTACACACTGAACAGCTTGCCAGACCATCACAAGGGCAACACACACACACCCACTCCTAAGGGCAATTTGGAACAACCACTTAGCCTAATGAGCATGTCTTTGCACGGTGGGAGGAAACCAGAGTACCTGGAGGAAACCCATGCAGTCACAGGGAGAACATGCAAACTCCACACAGAAACGTCTGAGCTTGGGGCTCGAACACAGGACCTTGTTGCTGTGAGGCGGACGTGCTAACCACTACATCACTGTGCTGCCCCAAAATATCATAAATCATAAAATTTTAAGGTGAAGATGTGTTTTAAGGTTAGGGTAATGGTTAGGATAAGGTTAAGGTTAGGGTAAGGTTAAGGTTAGGGTTAGGGTAAAGCCGGCTCTACACCGAAAGTGACAAACGACAAGCGACTATGCAAAGTCAATGATCGCCAGAGGTGAAATTTTTTCAAGCAATGTGAAATGGGCGGGCTTCCATGCAGGTGATTCGAGCGACAACCAATCAGAGCTACAACATACTGTAGATTGACAGATGCTGCTAAACACTGAGTTCCCTAAATCCTATTTGCTTCCATAGACTAGGTTAAATAGGTGAATTTTTTTTTTTTTTTTTTTTTTGTGTCTTGTCCAGCATCATAGCAAGCAGAATGGTAGTCTGGTTGCAGCGTTGTGC
>JAQMYF010000005.1:14145513-14155551 GCA_030014195.1 Neosilurus mollespiculum | reverse complement strand
GCGAGAGCGAGCGAGAGAGAGAGAGAGAGAGAGAGAGAGAGAGAGAGAGAGAGAGAAAGAAAAGTATCATTTCGGCCAGGTAGAGGTGCCAGCTGGCCCAGGTGTTGCTCACCAGAGACAAAACACTTTGTTAGTTACGCGTTGAGAAGGTGACGTCACTTAACAATTGTCCACACACACACACACACACACACACACACACACACACACAAGGGAACAGCCTATTCAGTGACTCATACATTTTCCCTTCCCCTGGCCAAAGTGTAAAAAAAAGAGAAATAGGGGAATGAAGGGAAAGAGAAAAGGCTGCAAGAAAAGGATGGAGAGAGAGAGAGAGAGGAGAGAGAGATCAATGGTGTGAAAGGTGGATTATCTTCAACGAAGAAGAAAAAAGAAAAAGAGAGAAGAAAGCACGCTTATCTATCACACTACAGTGCAGAAACCAGACAGCAGTTCATCCTCTTTAAAGGAGACACACACACACACACACACACACACACCAGAGCCAGGCAGACAGGCTCACTTATACAAAAATAGATATACATGCTTAGATTTTTCTGACAAATTACACTGACTATGCCACACACACACACACACACACACACACACACACACACACACACACACAATCTCACACCCAATCCCTTCTCATAACAAATCAAAACTTTAATGTATAGGAAACAAAACTGCATATGTTCTTTGGCCTGGTTTGACTCAAACACCCCTCATAAAGAGTTAGCAGACACACACACACACACACACACACACACATGTTCTGGCAAGGTGGTGAATGGAAGTCATCAGAAGGTGAAAAGCCTAACTACACTGTGTGTGAGGGCAGACCTCTTACTTCCCCCCAATTCCCTGAAGACACACACACACACACACACACACACATACACACATACACACACAGAACGATTCTCCATGCATTCCCGCAAAGCAGCACAGCTCACTACCTCCAGTGCTTTCACTCCAGAAAACCTTGAACCTTTCCGAAACTAGAATTTCAAGCTTTTAAAACTCGGACAGCTTGAAAATCTAAAACAACTGAAATTTCAGACTGGAAATTATTACGGCTCAGCATGTGGCAGTGCGATACTAACTTTTAGGGTCTGTGTGTGTGTGTGTGTGTGTGTGTGTGTTCGTGTTCGAAGAGAACTTCGAATACTTTCCATTGTTTTGTTTGAGTTGTGACTAACACCGCCGTCATTATAAAAGCGGAGGAAGTTCGGCCCGGATTCATAAACACACCTCACATGTTGCACTCCAGCCCCCGCTTGGGTAATCCAAACAAAAAGGGGAGGGGTTTGAGGGGCTGGTGGGGGTGGGTGGGGTGGTTGGGGGTGTTGGGTGCGGGGTTGCAACACAGCCCAGAGTGCTGACACGTACACGTATGCATTCGCGTACAACTGCACAACATTCGTGCAGCTTGCGCTACAGGGGAAAAAAAAGTGCGTTGGGTTCGAGTGTGACTATAAAACACCTCCTTAACCCACAACACAGAGGAGGCCATTTCATTTTCTTTCACTTTAAAGCTATATTAGCTACTCCAATATGTTTTCAGTATGTGTGTGAGTGTGTGAGTGTGTACATGAATCTAAAGGAGAAAGTCACACACCACATACACACTTTTTTGTTGTCTTTTCTAATTTGCAACTCAGATCATAAAAAAATCTGAACTGAACCATATTAAATGCTAGAACAGAAAGCTCATGCTTTACAGGTTAGGGAAGATTTGTGTGTGCGTGTGTGCATGTGTGTGTGTGTGTGCGTGTGTGTGTGTGTTGAGTCAGAGTGAACGCTGGTGACTTGGGCTCGCATCAAAGGCAGCAGAAACGCAGGGCGGCATATGGGAGCAATAACACCACTCCTAACCCCTCATTACCAAAAAGACTGTGCCTTGGGCGGGAGCCAATGGCAATTTTCAAAACGTTCCCTCCTTTTCCTTTTTTCATGGCGTCTTTTCTTAATTTGTAAAAAAGAAAAAAAAAGAAAAAAAAAAAGAATCGCATTCCTCATTGCATATATTTCTCTTGGTTTGTCTCAAATCAGCGATATTTTCCCTTTTTATTAGTTCGCATCAGAAAAACATCACAAAATGCCTTCATAGATCTTCTGATTCAAACCCGATCTCTCATCCAAATAAGCCGAAGACAAAGAAAAATGCTAGAAAGATGTGATGCCTACCGCAGGAATGGGAAATTCAAACCAGGCCAAACCTCAGTGCAGCTCGCCGAAACAACGGCACAGACGCCAGCGTTAATCCTGCAGAGTAAAATCTAATCCCTAGGACGCAAAACACGAAAACACCTTTCACACCTTTCGAAGGAGAGACTCACATCCAGGTGATGGTGAGGAATGATGGGGACACAACATCCGTCCAGTGTCAAGGTCAAGGAGAACATCGGAGAGCCAGGTCTACCGGTTACTTTGTATTGAAAGGAAAAAAGGACTGAGAACCAAAACATCTGCGTTAGACTCGTCTATCATTTATTTCTTACTATTTTTTTGATTTATTTTTTTTTTACAGAATTACATCCTGGATTTCTAAAAATCTCTAGAAAATTTGTAATTATTTAACTTTAATTATTGTTAAAATCATTATTTTGAATGCTTGCTTTAGGTCAGCATTCCAGCTATGTTCAGTTTAAAGATTTGCCTTTGAAACTTTGTAATATTTAAATATTATTTAATAAAAAAACAAAGCAACGGTTCCCAGCTTTTCTCTTACCGCCTACAAAAACAATGTCTTTTTGTCTGTTTTTGTGCATTATAACTCAAAAGGTTACAGATTTTGATGAAATTCTATTCTAGAGTAGGGTGTGGTGTGGTACAAGTAACCAACCATAAATTTTTGGAGTTGATCACTACACAGGGTCATGTTGAAAAAAAAAAATCTCCCCATCTTTAGCATGAAAATAAAATCATCTCTCATTCAAATCTTATTTAGTTCTATTTCACACCGGGTATGTAGAGTACCAGAATACTGGTGTAGAAAAGACCCTTCGTTGAAAGGTCAAAGGTGAAGCAGGACCATCTTATCCCACTTTAAAATTAAAAAAAAAAAGTTTTTGTTGTTTTTTTGTGTGTTTATGCACAGTATATATAAATGCCACCCTCTATAGTTTACTCATGTTTCCATGTAGTATCTACTAGACTTAGAAGAAGTAGTGTTTAAGTCTGCTCAACGCACACACAACTCACATGACCTGCGTCTGTCATGGTTACAATATGTAAAAATAAACTATAAATTATATTGTTTTAGTTTGCTTTTCTTTATGTTTCTGTGTAATATATACCTAAAATCTTAAAGTGAGTTAGAGATGCGTTTGTCATGATTAAAAAATAAACAAAGAAACCATAAAATCTCATTTTAGTTTGCTTTTGTTTTTTGCTGTGTGGTATTTACTAAAACAATTATTCACGTCAGGCTCAGTGGATGTCGCTGAATTGAACAGATTACTATTCACCAACATCCACCTCGCCTTTGGTGCATAACTGTTTATTGTTCCTTTTTCTTTTTCTGTTGTTTTTTAATTTTTTAAAATTTCTTTTTTTTTTTACTTCAATTCTGTGAAAACCGCAGCCTTCTTAGTGACATCCGGATGCCCGTGTCTCCAACCAACCTCTCCAACTGCATCTCCTATAAAAAGCATGTGAACATTTAGAAGCTTTTAATAACACGGCAACGGCTTGTTAACGATGCAGCGAGGTTTCCTGAAAAAATAGACGCCTTGATCCTCGCAGACGTCGTCCCCCTTCTTCTTCTTCTTTTTTTTTTCTATCAACTCATGTTGTTTAGAGAAAGTGTGCGAGAGCAACCAACAGCCCCTGCACTTTAAGTTCAGCCGCAGATTGAAAGAATATCAAAGCAAGAGAGGCCGGATCGGCTAATGCGCCTATAAAGGGGAGGAAAATGAAAAGGCTTGGATTTGAGATGCGAGTTTAGGAGCTGTTTTATTGTCAGGCTTGTGTACATGTGTAACTGAGGCCGGCTTTAGGGGAGAGTCGGCTGACACATACACATACGGTACTTTCAGAAAAGCATTTTTTTGCTTCATTCCTTCTTTACTGATTCATCGATTCATCTTCAGTAAGCTGTCATTCATGTGCATTTAATATGAAGTTGTTCGAATTGCTCTATGTGAAAGAATATTACGCAAATTATTTACTGATTGGTTATAATTTATTTGGATTAAAAAAACACTGCACAAGATAAAACATGTGCACTAATGGAACATATGTGAGTAATTATACTTTATTTGGAGAATTCATGTTCGTACTTAAGTGCAATTTCATATTTGTTCATGGGCGGCACGGTGGAGTAGTGCTCCACGTCTGCCTCACAGCAAGAAGGTCCTGGGTTCTCCCGGTGCTTGCGTGTGTTTCCTCTGGGTACTCTGGTTTCCTCCCACAGTCAATAACATGCACATTAAGCTGACTGGCTGTTCCAAATTGTCCCTGGGTGTGAGTGAATGGTAATATACGTATGCGTTGGCACTGCGACGGATTGGCGAGGTGTTCAGGGTGCACCCTGCTTTCACCTAGAGTCGGCTGAGGTCCCTGCAACCCTAGTAGGAATAAGCAGTGATGCATGGATGGATGGACATTAATTTATTCATTCATTCATTTTCTAGGCCGCTTAATCCTAATTAGGGTCGCGGTGAGGCTGGCACCCATCTCAGTCGACTCTGGGCGAGGGCGGGGTACACCGTGGACAGCTCACCAGGCCATCACAGGGGCAACACTCACACAACCATTCACACTCACAGTCACACCTTGGGGCAGTTTGGAACAGCCAATTAGCCTACCGTGCATGTTTTTGGACTGTGGGAGGAAACCAGAGTACCTGGAGGAAACCCACGCAAGCATGGTGAGAACATGCAAACTCCACACAGAAATGCCGCTAGCCTGGGAACCGAACTCAAGGCCTTCTTGCTGTGAGCCGGACGTGCTAACCACTGCGCCACTGTGCCGCCCTTTGTTAATTTTTCATGGGAATTTTTAACGCTGATACATTTTCATCCAAATAAGGAAGGGATAATGTACAGCAATCCGGTCACCATCCTGAAAGAAACCCTGACAGAGTGTTCTGGACCCCACTGGATCCCATTTGTAGTAAATGTGAAAACTGACGTACGATATTTGATATTGTGCCGAACTTTACCTTTAAACTGCTAGAAAATTTTGACGCGAGTCCTGAAGCTTGATACGTCGCTGAGCTTTGTTTTCTGTCTGCTTTCGTTTCAGTTGTTCCCATTTTTCATTCAGGGAGCAAGCAGGAACATACATCTTGAGGGGGAGAAAAACCGCAGCGCACTTGTTTATCTCATCAGCCCTGATTTGGAAACTCCAGATGCTCTCTTCGATTATGTTCTTTTCTTTTTTTCCGATACGCAGATGAAACGTGTGATTTAGCGAGCGTAATACGTCTTCTGTATTATGACTTAAAGCGTGTGTAGCTGTAGACTATAAAGCTACTATCATCTGATCAATGCTAAAGGACGTCTGATGATATGTAGCGTTACTCCCTCGATCCCACCTCACCCAAAGCACAGACTAGATTGTGAGTTTCCCCCCTTATCTTTCTTTACAGCTCGTTGAAAATCACAAGCTTCACAGCTCTCGGGAGATTTCTCGGCCCTGACTCTTTTCTCCCGTAACTGTGAAACTGATTACAACCACATGGCTAGTTTTATTATGCTATACAGTATACGTACAGTTCTCATTATTAATATCGCTCGGCTGAGTGTGGCGCAAGCTAAGCCAAGTATAACACTACTTATTAGAACAAATGCACGTTTCTATTTTCATCAGAAATAGAACACATTGAAATATAGCTGATACACAGCGTCTTCAATCGCCCTCTCTCTCTTTCTCTTTCTCTCTCTCTCCCTCTTTAGCGTCTCCCTCCTCCCCATCCGTCTCTCGCTCTCTTTCTCTTGGCCCGAATGCCAAAGTGCGAGACTGCTGACCCAGCTCCCAGAGGAAACCGTTTGATTCGCCGTTCAGGTTCTAGAAGAAACCGTAGCTAAAGCAAACACCGTCACCTCTCAGCAATTGGGCTTAAATGCCTCCCTGTACGCGCGTTTTCTCCGAGTCAGTCACCCTGCCCTGGTTAAACCAATACCTTTTAACATATATAAAAATCCAGTGCAAATGTCTGCCTCCCATTGAAATAAAAAATGGAAGAGAGAAAAGAAAGAAAGAAAGAACAATCCTGTTTCTCGTCTTATTGCAAACCACAAAAATGCTCAGAGTTTTATTCTTTTTTTCTTTCTTTTTTTTTTTGGAATAGTATGCACTGTCTCATACAACTTCTGCTTCACCGTCTTTGTGATGATTTTTGGTTCGTTCCAGTCTATGTATGATCAGCTCGGTTTCGCATTTTTGAGCGTTCTGCACTGTCGAACTTCTTGAAAGGCTTGTTTTTGTATTTTTTTTGTTTTGTTTTTGTTGTTGATCAGAAAACTGTAAAAAAAAAAAAAAAAAAAAAGTACACTTTTCCACTCACTCATTTGTTAAACCACTTTCTCCTGCAAGGGTCACGGGGAGGCTGGAGCCTATCTCAGCCGACACTGGGCGAAGGCACAGTACCACACCATTCAGACGTAGGGGCAATTTAGAACAGCCACTAATAGCTAATGTGCATGTGTTTAGACTGTGGGAAGAAACCGGAGTACCCTGAGGAAACGAACACAAGCACAGAGAAAACATGCAATCTGCACACAGAAACACCCTCGCCGAGCCCGGGAATCGAACCCAGGACCTTCTTGCTGTGAGGCGGATGTGCTAACCACTACGCCAACGTGCCATCTACACTTTTCCATCCACCCAGAAATCACGGCGCGTCCAAAACATTTCCACTCAGTTCCATCTTCATTAAAGGAAATGTTTTGCTCTTGATTTTGTTTCCTAATACCGTATAGAAGAATCAGAAAGTCTGGAAAGTGAAATTATAATCTATTGGAAAGTAGGACAAAGGGAAGAGATGTTTTTTAAAAAAAATATATATTATCATGTGACAGAGAAACAGACGTGGAAATCTTTCCAGGATGGATCCCAAACCTGAAGTCTGACTGATGTAGCCACATCACAGTGCAGAGAGAGAGAGAGAGAGAGAGAGAGAGAGCTAACTAATGCATTCACTAAATCTGCTCCAGATTTCACTCCCGCTACTCGACCCGCGATCTGCACTTTCTGCTGGTGGGGGTGCTGGACGTGGTGGCGGGATTGCGAGGCGCGCTGCTCGGCCAGCATAAAGGCCTCTTTATTCACTCTGGACAGGGAAAGGAAATCAGCTTCAACAGAAAAAACACAGCAGGCCGAGCAAAGCGGCCACAGGGCTGCACATCTGGAGTTATTACAACCCTGCCTCCTCGCCAAGAAACTCCGACATTCCTCCAGCAGCTACAAAGCCATGGAGCCTCAAGAGTCATCCACTCCGACTCCCACACATGCACACGGGCTGACACACACCCCAACCACCCTCCCCTTCTCCCACACACACACACACACGCGCGCACAGGACTGACGTTCTCCCCCCAAAATCGTACTGGGCCGACCAATCCATTTCTCCCCCGCTCTTTTGCAATTACACAAGACGCATGCAGCAAATTAATGCGATTCACTTCCTGTTGACCTTTGACCCATCACTTCCTGCTGCCTCCCCAAAAAGCAGGAGGGGGGGGAAAGCCAGACAGAGGAGGGTAGAACGGAGACGGGGGTGTTCAATAAAAAAAAAAAATGGGAAGAAAGAAAGGAAGAAAAAATTAGCTCCTCCTCTTTCTCCTCCATCTCCCTCTTTCCTTCTCTCTCACTGGGAAAGTTAACAGCACTCTGCCACGTCAAGCTTACGAGTTGCCGCTGTGCCACCCGGTAAGAACGAGACGATGTGCTCTGTCCTCTGTCTTCTTTCCAAGTCAGAACGCGTGCGTGTTGCGTTTTCAAGGGAAAAATCTTCGGACTTCAACTGGGACGGACTTCGCTGGTTTTTCCCCCCCTCCGTACGAACCTCAGGGCCCGGAGATACAGTAGACCCAAACTTCTCTGACTTCTATTATTCCAAACTTTTACGGCCTGGCTGTCTGACTTGAAGTGGCGCCCTCGCTGAAGAGGCATCTGAGTCAGAACGGAGAGGGAAAGACTGATGGCAACGGGGCTAGGTGAAGCATGAAGAGAAACATCTGTGCTGAATCTCACTAGCTTTGCACTGAAGAAGGTAAAGTATTACATAAGTGCCGTTTTAGATTTGAGGATTAAAATCATTTGTGTTTGCAATATCGTACATCCCTAAAGACGTTCCTGACTATTTTGTCTGTGCTGGTGATTTTATTTTTTTATTTTTTCCCAGAGTCCTGAGAGGAGGTGAAGACTGGAACTTTTAGGGTAGGTGCTTCCTGATTCATGCTTTCTTAGATTAATAAATAAATAAATAAACAACAAGGCAATGCATCTGTTCATTTTTGTCAATTTTGTCAACACACAATGCCGGTTAGAGACGGGGTCAATGAGGGCATGTCTTCAAGTCCAGCATGCAGCTGGTTAAATCATCATCTGTAATAATATTATAATAAAATGTGCACAGAAATCATATTAATCAATCAGATGAAAAATAAATAAATAAAAAAAATTAGAACACTACACATATAATAAACTTTTAGGTACTTTTATTCTTTAGAGGAAAATTTTGGGGGGTTTCAGGATGTAACCTGAGATTGTGTATTAATCCACAGGAGGCAGGACGGAGCGCTGAAATCAGCATCTCTGCAAGAGCCATCGCTACTCACTTGTAAATGGTAACGCACACAGATAGCTCAAATCTCTGAATTAAGCAGACGGCGAGGATATGAGCGCATGTGCATGCAAGTCGGTCTGGGACCAGAGTAAGAAGGTTGGAACAGAGAGCACAGAGAGGACATTGACCTGTCCCGCCTGCCCAGTGTTCAGACTACCTGTTCAGGAAGTAGCGGTTGTACAGTAGTCTGCACATTGGTTAGGCTGGGTGGGGAAGCGCGTGTGGAGCCAACAACGCAAACGTATCGACCAATCAGCAGCTTATTATGCTTTACTCATGAACTGTGATGTGTCATTATTATTTTTTTCTTAATAAATCCATCAACTTCAACTTGAATTGTGTTTGTTTTTATTCTAAATAAACAAATGTTAATTTTAACCCTTAAACCACCTAAGAGCGGGCGTGTTGTACTACACTACACTATACACGACTCCTTTCTCACTCTTTTCACAATCCGGTGGTTAAATGAGTTCCTAATTCTTTACATACTTTTCTTGTAAGACATTATGAGGCGGTAATTTCACTTGATCACTCACAGGAGTGACACAGCATGACAGGGCAACACTATGAAACGATCCCACAGCCATATCAACATATACTTAACCACGGCATCAAAATAAGTCACACATCCAAAACCAACCAAGAGTGGAAAAAAAACGTACACACACAAACTATACAACTATACATATTTAATATTAGTCTGGACAGAAGAAAAGGTAAACACACACACACACACACACACACACACACACACACACACAGTAAGAGAGTACTGGAAACAAGAACGAGGAAGCAACATGAGAGAGGGAGAGTAAGAGAGAGAGAAAGAGAGAGAGAGAGAGAGAGAGAGAGAGAGAGAGAATACACAACAACAAACAGAGCTGATGAACTGCCTTCCCTCTGAAGCTGTGATGAATTGAACGTTGGTGGTGACTGTTTTACATCTACTGATGAGGATGTGCCAAATTCAATAAAAATACCTCTCTTTCTCTCTCTCTCTTTCTCTGTCTGTCTCTCTCTCTCTCTCTCTCTCTCTCTCTCTTTCTCTCTCTCTCTCTCCGCTTTGTTCATGTGTGGTATTCCAAGCAGAGCACCTCATCTGAAGGTACTTTGACCAGTTTAGGTGTATATGTGTGTGTGTGTGTGTGTGTGTGTGTGTGTGTGTGTGTGTACATTTAGGACCACATTCTGACATAAGGCCAATTTACATAAAGTACCATGTTTATGAAATGCAATGT
>JAQMYF010000005.1:14123752-14139164 GCA_030014195.1 Neosilurus mollespiculum | reverse complement strand
AAACATTTTAACAGCTCCATTTTGAGATCCTAAAGTAAGGTGATCTCACCAAGATGGCTGCCACCTGGCTTCAAATTGAAACAATAATGTGCATTCTAGTCTTTTTTTCTTTCTTTCTTCTTTTTTTTTTTTTTTTCTTCATTAAATCTGTGATTGAAACAGGTGGAAGGTGTGGCTACTTCTCTTGTGCGTGCTTTTTTATATGGTTTACATGGACTGAAAGACCGGGGTAGGCTTAAAAACAAAATAACAACCAGTGTGTGGGGAAATGCTTGAGACACCTGCCATCTACATTAGTGATATCGCTTACACACACACACACACACACACACACACACACTCACACACACACACACACACACTCACACACACAGACACCATCATAAAAAGAACAATACTCACCATGATCTCATCCTAGAGCAAAAGAGGCAAAGGAAAATATATCAATGATTATAAAAACACAAAAAAAAGACATATAAAACAGATAAAAGATGCCTGATGGAAATATAAAAACTTATATTATATTATATTAGTGCAAAGGTTTGTGCCCCCCTTCTGCAAAAAAAATGACTAAGACAAAGAAATTACATTTTAATTTTTTAGAATAGATCTCGTAAATGTTCCTTTATTCTTACAAGGCAGATAAAAGTTACTGAGCACTATTAGGATAATTAGGTTATTAGGATAATACAGCAATAATGCAATAAATAATTTAAGTTATTACAAGTTATTTTCTATTTTAAATAAGATTTTTAACTTTCGTGTGAGCTACTGTCCACAGTCCACGAGTGTGCACTTGATCCTAATAAGTCAGTTTAGCGAGCAACTGTTTCGCTGAATCACATGTTTAGATAATTAGAAGTTCAAATTCATCTTCAAGTTAAACAGAGTGTGCGTATATCCAAAGACTCGGAAGAGGTACTTTTTTAAATTTGAATTTCTCCACTAATGACATAGTAACTAATGTCATTACAGTAGTAATGTTATTAGTAGTATTAGCATAAATACGTCATTCAGGTAAGGTAACATGACCTAACATTAGGCCCTATTATACAACCATAATTTATGTTATTTACACCAAAATAGTATTACCAATTTTGCATCATTTTCCCACCTAAAGTAACATTTGAGAGTCACATGTTACATTATATATGCGAGTTGGTGCCACGTGAAGGGTCAGTGAACGTGTACGTTCGCTCCACCAGTCATTTTTTTAAGTCACTTGTATGTTTACACGTTGCTTTTATATTTTTATATTTTTAATATCTTCTCTATACAACTGAGAAGTTAAGGGTTAAGGGCTGAATTGTCCAAGAGTGGCAGCTTGGTGGTACTGGGACTTCAGAAACCCAGAGCCTTAATGACTCAGTGACTGAGTCACCACTCTCCACAGCCTCTTCTATATCCTGCTCAGTGTTGTATTATTGGTGTATTTGTATAGCTATATTGTCCTTTTCCATTCAAAAACCAAAAAGGGGGGGGGGGGGGGGGGTAAACTTTTGCACATTTTTTTTAATTTACATTTTTTTTAAAGGACATTCTATTTCATATAATTTCTGCCTTTGTGCTTCGTGGTTTGGTTTCCAGAAACAACAATTGAAAAAGCTATGTTGAATAAAATAATTATGGCTTGTTATAAAGTAAAAAAAAACATACTATGGCAATTTTATGTCTAGAACTTTTTGACTGTCCTGACCACCTGCATTTGAAAAAATAAAAATAAAAAATAGCTGCTAGTCACGCTAGCCTCAGGAATGCTGTCACATCCACTCATCCCTCTGAAATAGCTGCACAATTACATAACACTCCACTATGGCTTCGTCTGCTCTACTTCAGTGGCACCAAGATCCGAAAATATTGCCCAGGACAGGCAAATGGTTTCTGCCCTTAATCTTAACAAGCAGATTAGTCAGGAGGGTCAAAATGCTAGAGAAATGCTTTCTTGTTGATTTTATGTAACTGATCTAGGATCAGTTTCCTGAATGAACAGAACTCTTCATTTCAACTGGTATGAGCGAGAGCACAAACCTGCCCCTGGACCAGTTGATAAAGAAGCAGCAGCATGAAACGACATACAGTAGAAAAACACAATAAAAATGCAGGAGATATGAACAGGGTCAGAAACTCAACATTTGTTTTAACACCACACGATACATGAGGACACACAATGTGTGAGGGATTAAAGGAAGAGTTCAGCCGAAAAAGAAAGAAAGAAAGAAAGAAGCACACACAAAGTTCCACCTCGTCCAGTCGCAGTTGGACAGCCATGGGGCTCACGTTACTAACAAGAGATAAAATCTTATAGCTACTAGTTTATTATTATACAAATATATAAGTATTGAGTAAAACAGTAGATAATGTTTGCATGAAAAAATTGTAACAAACTATATGATTATATGTATCAATTTTAGGCACCTTCAAAACTTAGGCCACAGCTCATAGCTATGCTAAGTTTTGTGCTGATGTGATTATTTATTTAATTATTTTTTTTGCTTGGGTTTTTTTTTTTGTTTTCATTCATTCATTTTCTGAACCGCTTAATCCTAATTAGGGTCGCGGGGAGGCTGGCGCCCATCTCAGCCGACTTTTTTTGTTTGTTTATTTATTTATTTGTTTGTTTTCTTTGTAAATTCTTTTGTCCAATTTTTGGATGGTGTCCAAAACCATATCTTCAATTAGTACATACTACACATGCATGCCGTGATCTGATTGGTCCACTATCTGGGAGTTTTAAAAAAAATTATCCTGAGTGGATAATTCTTAAATCAAAACGACGGACACTGATGGTGAAGTAGGTGGCGTCATGATTATCACGCTTTGAAAAATGTTTTCTTGAGTTTCTGTGGAGTATATACTAAAAATTTTGAATAAATGTAAAATCACACCCCTACGCAGCGTGGCTGTCTGTCTTTTTTCTTTTTTTTTTTGAAGGGGGGTAAATAAAGCTGCTTTGCGACAGCTTCAATTGTAAAAAGTGCTATACAAAAAAGCGTTATTGAATTGAGAAGTAAAAACTAAAACTCTGAATTATTTTAAAAGATGCTAGTTGCTAAATGGCACTTAGCTCTTCTCGGAGCACGCAATGCTCACCTGACCTGCCTCTGTCATGGATACAATATATTAAAATAATCTATGAAATACCTTTCATTCATTCATTCATTCATTCATTTTCTAAGCCAATTAATACTAATTGGGGTGGTAGGGAGGCTGGCGCCCATCTCAGCCGACTCTGGGCGAAGGTGGGGTACACCCTGGACAGCTTGCCAGGCCATCACAGGGTCCCTAAAATACCTTGTCTTAGTTTATTTTTTATGTTCCCATACAGTATATATTAATATATATCGTGTCAGGTTCAGTGGATATTGTGGAATTGAAATATTCCTTCAGCGTTTATTCTCAGAGACTATTCAACGACATTCATCTCACCTTCTGGGGCATAAGTGTTAAATACGTGATGCCCAATCAGTGTCTACAAGCTTTACCTTGTTGTATAAATCTTGGTTATGTTACTAAATTTGAGCTAAGAGAAAATTTCGGTTCATATTTGGCTGAACTTTTGCTTTAAAATTAATAGTATTCAAAACTATTGAGAATAATGGAGACAACATAGAAAAAGGTAACGTGTATATCTGTATCCAGTCCCGAAGATGGCGCTGTAAGGAATTAAACAGTTTACCTGGTTGCCGGCCGCCTTCTTCTTACTCATTTGGCTGCTTCGTTGCTGTGCACTAAAGAAAAAGAAAAACAGATTTCAGCTTCCCTAAATCAGGACTGACTTTTTCAGAGGTTTTTCGTTCTGTACGATTTATTAAATTTAATTCTATCTTATTAATTATAAGTCAATACTAAAAGCCTGTCACTTTCACCTAGTATGTTGCATTTCAAAGTAAATAATAAATGTAATTAAATATAAATAATATAAATTTAAAATGTTAATGGTTGTAGAAATCCAGTCTGAATATATATTTTATTTATAAAATTTTAGGAAATACTCTGTTGATACTGTATATTGAGTGGTTTAATAGCAGTGATTTGTATATATGAAAGAGTCTGGGAAGGGTAAGCCGGCCCTGTAAAACTATGCAACATAAAAATTTTATTTGTTTTTGAACCAAAATGTAGGCCTACCACACAAAAAACATAATTTCTCTAGTGATATGAGACTATCAGCGTGATCGTACACACAGTATTTAAACTCACTTGGCAAATCCGATGAAATCTTCATGGTTGGTGTTCATGTAAGCCAGCTCAATGTCAATAAGCAGCATCACCTTGTGATCATTGTGAAAAAAAATTATTTATTTCATGTATGTAATTTTCAAAATCATCATTTTTAATCCAGATTTTTGCTTCTTATCATGTTCCAACAAAAGGGACGGAGCTTACGGATTATTCTAAAAGACATTAAAGCTGGGGTTGGTAATCTGAGCTAAAAAAATTTGAAAGTAATCTCTTCAGGACTTAAACGAAACCCCTCCCCATCCCCCATTGGAGGTTCTTCTACTACAGTGCTTCTGAAAGTGTTCTAAAGGAAGATGTAATGAAATGCATGTGTAGCATCTTTCCCTTTACCTGGTTCTTGGTGCGACTCTCACGGTCGCGGATGTGCTGAGTGACGATTCTTTCCATTTCCTCTCGCAGCATGGGGTACTGGGCCAGCTACGAATACACACACACACACACACACACAAGCACACACACACACACACACATGCAGACAAGATGCAAGGCAGATAACAATGTATTATACACTCTGCCTACTATTGGTGTCTTTCTTTACATAAAAACCACATGGCACTATAAAACATGCTGGATTTATATACACACATTTAACACAATGTAGAAAAAAATCACATCAAAAAACATCAAAACATACAAATGGTGCATGATTGCTAGGAATAAAATTTGTAATTGATGTGTTTGTGCCTGCCTGGTTTTCATTTTAATTTCCCCCTAATTTTCTCCCATCATTAAGTCATAGCCAATTTCCAGCCATTAAATATTGCCTATCTATCACCACCACCAACCAGGGAGAGGCGTAAGCAAGCATGTGCCCCCTCTGGGACATATGATGCTGCCACTCACATTTTTAGGAACTGCCTGAGAGCGCATATTTAGGGGCAACCTAACACACTCGGACGGAAAGCGCTATCCCTTTGTGTGAATGCGCTCAAAGACGCCCATGGCTGGTGATCGCTTTGAGTGACAGGAAGATGAACGTATGCCATCCTTCCCTCCCGTGAGAGCTCAGCCAGTTAGCTCCCATGGACTCCCACCTGTGGATGGCTGTGGCACCAACATAAATTTAAACCCATGATCTTCAGGTTGATAGTTGCACCATTTAGGAGCCCAACGCTTGTGTATTAAAATTACCTTCACTGCCTCAGACAAGCGTAATTGTTAGAGCCCAGATTTTATGGGTGCATTTATCCATGTTGTGCCAAACTAACAGTTTTCCTCACTGCTGATTTAACTCAGGTTATGATTAATAACTGATGAGCTCAATCAGGTAATAATAATAATAATAATAATAATAATAATAATAATAATAATAATCAAGTGGCAAAGGCATTCGAGACATTTCAATTGGACATTAAAGGTGCTTTCTCATTGTTTACTTCGTTTGAGTTGAACTCTGGTGTGTATTCTTATCAAACCAATTGAGTTTGATAAGAATATCTGAGGCGAGCTGGTCTTGGTTCACATGTAAGTACGATTTGATTAGATCGACTATAGGAATGAAACATTCGGATTGCGAGCTGCTAAACTGAGCCAAAAGACACAGTTGTAGCATGCATAAATGCCATGTAGACTATAGGAGAAAAAAAGAGAACATAAACACAAGACAACTGTGTCTTTTTTTCAGGATATGTTCTATGTGTGTGGGTGATCTTTTTGATATCTACAAGCACTTGATTTGTTCACTTTATTCAACTGCCTTCTTTATGATTAATAAATAAAAAAAGGTTTGGGAGAGACCTTTTCAGCCATACATGCCTCTTAGCCAATAGTTGTTCAGCTTTTTTTTGTTGTTGTTGTTGTTGTTGTTGAATAATACAATGGTATACAGTATATTTACACAGCAATGGCACTGATCTGATTGGTCCGCTAATCAAGGGATTAGAAAATGTTATTCTGAGTGGATAATGCTTGAATCAAGACGTCACACACTCGCAGTGTGTGATGTCTTGACAACTCGCAACTTGAAGAAGGCATGTTAAAAACATCTTATTTTAGTTTCCTTTTATTTATGTTTCCTTGTAGTATATACTAAAACTATAAATGGGGTTTAAAGAGACACTGTTACACAGCTCTTATGCACCTGATCATCCGTGCGCTTGAAGTTTATGATTAAAAAGTTTAATCAATAAATTTTTAAAAAATCCATAAAAAATCTTGTTTTATTATGCTTTCTTGGTTTACGCTGTATTGTATATTAATTATTAAGTATTATTATTATTATTACATGAATATATTACATATTATTGTTTCCATGTAATATATATTAAAATAATTTGGTGCCTCAGGCAAGAGTCTTCGGACTATAATTATTAAGTGTGAAACCAAACCAAACCAATTAGCAGACAAACCCAAAAGTGTCAGTTTCCCTGTGATTTGTTCCCATTAAACGGATTAATAATGTGAAAGCACCCTGTTTAATGGACCGTTTGAATTCTTGAAACTGTTTGAGTTAATGATGCATTGCAATATTTGGCTCATGCAGAGTCACGCTCACAAACCTTAACACACAGAATTATTACTTATATAAAACAGCGCGACGTGGCAGGCATTCAGGTTGACTCTGCTTCAGTCAATACAGCGATGCAGGAAAGCAAACAGGGAATTTAAAAAGGGTAAGCAGAGACAAGCAGTACATTTACACATGCAAAAAGAAAGAGAGAAAGAGAAGAAGGAGAGGATGTCGATAGAGATCAAAGTGACCTCATGTGGATTTTCAGCACAGTCACTTCCTCTCACTATGAAATGGTTTGACCCGATGTTCCGCTCAACTGGTTTAAAAGTGTGCAGGGGAGAACTATATTGCATACTTTTGACACGGGTTAAAACCGTAACATGATGCACTGTGTCTTTGTAAAAATCCACAAGAGGTGAAGTGGAAAAAAATCCACTGAAGAAATGTGAAGGGTGTCTACAAATGACAAGATGAGAAGAAGAGACAGAGAAGGTACAGAGAGATGTTTTTATTGGTGCTAGCACGTGAGTGGAACAGGACCTATTGACCTAAATGTTAGGAAGAAATTAATAAAAGATCCATTAATAAAATAGGATCAATTTCACAGCAATTTCACTACATTTATTCTTTTATTGCTAATGGCAAAGACAGAGAGATGAAAAAATTCAAATCATGTAAGAAATAAAGACAGGACTTGAAAATGCAAAAAAACAAACAAACAAACAAAAAAACCCTAAGATCATTCGGAAGCTGGAAATTTGGAACGTTATTGTGTTGGAGAACCAAACAAATTTTTAGTGTGCCGTGATCGAGAATAAAGAACATGAATAAAATAAAATGAAATGAGATTAATATTTGATTAAAAAGTGGTAAGGATAGACTGACAGTTGATGGACAGACTCACATCGCCGGTTAATATGTGAGAACCGTGGCTGGAACTATACCGTGGCCATTCTGGCAGATTTTGGAGGCAGTATTTTGCAAATATGGGTGGATGAAAAATACACTCTCGCCGGTTAATAAAACAATGTAGTTGAATTGATCCGCAAATTTCAACATGAAGCCAAGTCCTCCCTGCTCTCAGTGTGGCTCCAGGCTCTCAAGTATTCCCCTCAATTGGTGAATAAATGTACAAGATATGCTGCTAGCTAAGTTGTCTTTACAAGTTGCTAGCTAACATGGTGTTTTCTAAGCTGTACCCCAAGGCTCTGTACAAAGCCCAGTTCTGTTTTCCCTGAACGTGCTAAGACAGGGACGATTTACATTATTACACAGATGATAGACAGCTATGTATATCTATAGATTTTTAAATTAGCTTGTTCCCTCAGTATCGTTAAATGGAAATTAAAGATTAGCCTAGAGAAACTAATCCTCTTGTGTGTATTATGTGTTTTTTATTGTTCTAACTATTAACAAAGGTTTTGTCTGACTGGTTTGTTATGTTGGGATGATAAATTTTATACACCCTGCAGACTCAGGATAATGCTTGAGTCATTTAAAAGTGTAAAAATAAACCAAATAAAATCATTTCAGTGTTACATTTTTGCTTATGTTCCCATGTAGTACATACTAAAACAATTATTCGCCTCAGTCTAAAATAAAAAGTTTAATTACATGTAAAATACTTTTTATATTTATAATTTCAAATATTATACCATATGTATGAGGGTGAGTCAAAAAGTAATGCCATTTCTTTATTGTATAAAAAATAAGGAACACAATCAGATTATCGTACATCAAGATATAGCTATACACCACAGGTTCACATCCCTACTTCTCAACATAATCAACACCTCTTTCAATGGCAGTGTTCCACCTACAAATGAGGGCATGTATCCAAGCTTCATAAAACGCAGCTGTCTGCTGATGTAGCCAGTTCACATGAGTTTTCATTTCATCACCGCCATAATATTTGCCCATCAGTGCCTGGTTCATTGGAATAAGGAGATGGAAGAATACAAAGAGAGTTACACCAAATTTGGGGTTGAATAAAGTTCTTCAACACTACAACACCAGGTCTAACTCAAGCCTCAGTACAAGGGTGGCAGTCACCACTTTTGGGTGGATAACACTGACCTGACTTAGCACCCTCAGACTTCCATCTCTTTGGTCCCATGAAACAGGCAATGATGGGCAAACGTTATGGTGGTGATGAAGAAGTGAGAGCTGCTGTGAGGAACTGGCTACATCAACAGACAGCTGAGCTTTACGAAACTGGGATACGTGCCGATTTTCCTAGGAGGAACACTGCTATTGAAAGAGGTGATAACTATGCGCAGAAGTAGGGATGTGAACCTGGGATGTACATCTATAGCTTGATGAATGATATGTTTGTACTCCTTATTTATTATATTATAAAACAAATTGCATTACATTTTGACTGACTCTAATATATTTAATGATATAAATATATTATTAGTCTTAACTGCTCATGTTTTTATTATATTACCATTTTATTAGTCTTGGTTCTAAGCAAAAATAAGACTATTAAAACCTAACGCTGAAATATGTGAGGACTTAATACAGGTTTGGCACATATCTACCCCATGCACATAAACAGATTTGTTCTAAATGACTCACGTAGCCAGTAAATTGAGTAAGGGTGTAATCATAACCTCATACTAAAATAAAATGACTTTACAGTTTCACAAGGCCAAGTTGAAACACACAGTATGGTTAGAGACGGCCCTAATCCGAAACACGTCCCATTAGTTTAATAGCGGTATGAGACAGAAGAAACGAATGCCTTTGAAGGAGAAGAGATCAGATATCCAGACTAACTGTTAAAATCGAAGGAAGATACATGAGGGGAAGGAGCAAACAGACAAAGGTTTCGCCAACACAAACTTTGTGTATTGACTTATCAGAATAAATGATCAATGATATTATACCAGAGCACTCTTTAATCTAATTGATCTATAAAAGCAGCTCTGAATAAATTTCTTTTTCTTATTCTCCTGATTTTTCTCTCTCTTTCACGATTCACACCCGTCAGGCACTATCTTACGACAGCTACCAACCAGGTAGGTTGAAGGACTCAACATGTTTCCGCCCCCTTCATATACACAAGCACACAGAAGCCAATGATTGGGTAGTGTTGCTGTGACTGACAGGGAGGAGGGCGTATGCTATCCCTCCCCAGCAGTTTGGCCAATTAGCACTCAGGCTCGTGCTAAGGGATCTGTGGCATCATTTGGCATCATACTTTTTTTTTTACGGGCTTTCCATCTTTAAATGTAAAAATAAATGGATAAAAAGTTCACTCATAAATTAAAAATTTCTACTGATACTGGGATGGTATCAGCAGCTGCATCATACCATCCCCATCACTGGTTATTTTCCTATTAGAGCACACCTTCCAAAGTATTACTCTTTAATTAGTCCTGGTATTTCATCCGAAATAGACAAGCAACCAAAAAATGGCCCCAGATTTATTTATTCATTTGCCACCGAGTCCAGCCGTCAGTCTATCTGTACCCAAGATGACGCAGACAAACGAGGATTTTATTTCTGCATTACCTTTTCACTACATTTTCGTATGGTGGAGGTCAGTTCACTCACTACCATATCTATACACTTCAGGCAAGGAGACTTCAGCTTTTGGATCAGCTTTTTCACTATGGCCTCAAAGGCCAGATCGGGGGTAAACAGGCCCGTCCTGTAGAGGAAATGGGGTGGTACAGGACAGAACAGAGATAGTGGGGGGAGGGGGGGGTGTTTGAATGAAGTGAAGAAGAAAGAGAAAGAGAGAGAGAAGAATGAGAAGTGAGGAGAAAGAAAAAAAAATGGAGGAAAGCCTCAAATCAATAAAGAGGAAAATAGAGTAAGGAAGAAAGGCTACACATAATGAAGGAAAGAGAAGAAGAAGTGAGGAAGAGAGTGAGAGAGCGGGTTTAGGATGGAAGGACAGATAAGACAGCACAGAGGAAAGAAAAGGCAAGTGAGACATTTGATTTCTCTGTAAGCCATTCGTCAGAGGGTTCGAGCCAAGATCTCCCTCCCACAGAGAGAAAGAGAAAGGAGAGAGAGGGAGAGAGAGAGAGAGAGAGAGAGAGAGAGAGAGAGAGAGAGAGAGAGACAGAGAGGAAACCTCAGCCTGCTGTCTACGGGCCAACAGCTTGAAGCCAGGAATAATTCAGACTGCAGCGTCGCACACTCACGCCAGTCAGAGACCCTTTACATTCTGCTTGCCATGACCCAAACCTTACAGCTGACCACCAAAGCCAGAGCCAGCCCATTACGTCCCCACTGGAACAGTGGAAACTCGTACAGAGCGCTGACACAGCTCTTCGCCAGCTGTTAATCTGGGTGTTAGTGCTTGTTAATAGCCTGCTGTCTTTGTCCTCAGTGATTATGTAGTTGTAAATGTAAAACCAGGAGGGGAAATGCACTTCTTTTGCATTTTCCTTACAGTTCACATAACCACGTTGCTTACGTTGACATATTTGTAGTGGAACTTATTACAGCCTACTTATTCTGACTGGCATAAATTTGCATCACTACAGTCTTTTAAGGCAGTGTCTGGGCGCCGAAGCCTTAATGCTAGGTAGATATTGCAGTTAACTTTAACACATAGTATAATACGCTTTCATTTTATATGCTAAGCAGTTTTAAACTTGTGATTCAGTTATAAGTATTCTAATGTTTTGATACAGGGCTGGGTCATATGGCAAAAAGAAAGAAAGAAAAATAAACATTTGCTAATACATATAAAGATGCTAAAATGCTGGCATGTCACACAAAAAAGAGGCTATAAACTTGTAAAGTTGGGCTAACTTGTTATTAGCTAACTTGATGTTAGCCATCATGCTAGTACACACATTAATTTGTTAGCATAATTAAGTTATAACAAACAAACTTGTAAAACAGACTGCTTGGTTGGATTACACAGCTAGAATGTTAGCTAAAATGCCTATTGTTTTTTATTACACAGCATAACAGTTACCCTCACATCCTAGAGCCTATATTTCTAACCACACAAATATAAGTAGACCTGATACTACTAGCTAGTGACTAGCGTTTTAATTGTGTGATCCTTTACATAATGTTATCTAGCTATCAAGCTAGTGGTTTTAGTTAGCTGCATGTTGTCATTAGACTTACAGTTTAATAGTTAGCCTAATGCCAACTAGCATGTTGGGTAATCAGGATTCTTCCTAATTAGTAATAATAAAGTTATTTTTATTTTTATTTTTAGTAGTAATAAAATTATTAATAGTAATAGTTAGCCAAATGAAAGCTAGCATTAGAGAACATTTGATGTAGCCTGCTAGCAGTGCACGCTGTTGGTTTTATTACACAATGTAATAGCTAGCTAATATTAGCTAGCATACTAGTGAAGCCAGCTACTAGTTTTAATTACATGATAGCTAGTATGTTACCACTCTTTGCTACTGGTTTTCACTGTACAATATAAATCTAATGTTATCAAGAATGGCTACTAGATTACTAAATACTACCTAGTTTGCTAGCTTGTTAGAAACTTTGGCTAGCTACTTAAATAAAACTATTTCTGCAAGACTTCAGTCTACAGAAGTAATAGGTTTAACTTTTTAAGTTTATTTTTGTCTGATCACCAAGAGCAGTAATGTAATAGAGCTAGTCAAGTGATATAAAAAGTACATTATTGATGACAGTATCAGGTTCATTTCTTCATATCACCCAGCCCTGTTTTAAATAAAGAATCTTCTTCAGATCCACGTAGCAGTCAAACTCCAGCACCCAGATCTTTCTACCTAGTGCAGGCAGCTTTATTGGCCATGCCATGGCCATTCTTCTCATTTCTGTCCAGAACCTACAGCCATACACACACACACACACACACACACACACACACACACACACATACACACACTAGCCGTAGCCCTCTGCAGCCCAGCGACAGGCCCATGGGTAGGCGATGGTGAGTTTAGGGAAAGCTGGGACACATCATGACCCTCCACTAGGGTTTTACCTTCTTGGTACACTGCCTAACGGTACTGACTAGCTCAGAAATGACCATATCCACGCATTTCTGGCAAGGCTCTTTAATCTTCGCGATCTGCCTTTTCACAATGGTCTCAAAGGCCATGTCCGGGGTGAAGAGCCCAGTTCTGCCCATCAAAAAGGAATCAGACAGGTCCGAAGGTGGATAAAAAAACAAGGAGGAGAGGGGAGAGAAAAAAAGGAGAGGTTGGGCAGAAAGAAGAGTGTTAATATGATTCAGCACGATTTATGGTTATATATGACTAGCAAGAAAAAGAAAGTCTTTGAGGACTCTGGAAATGTCCCCAGCTGTCCCACAAAACACAAAAATATAAGCAGGATAATCATTTGTTTGATAGGATTAACTGACACTGTGACCTTGAGGAAATTAATCAGCTCATTGTTGGGTTTCTGTCCTGCCCTGTGATGCGTTTTAATAATTTTTTTAATCTGTCACACCAGACAGGTAGAAACCACAAACAACCAGCCCCAGGTTAATGTGGGACAGAGACTCAATGAGCTGCTGTGATTAGGTTTTGTGACTAAATTAAGCACTTAGGAAAGACAGACGAAAAAAAGACAGACACGACAGTGATTCGTCGCCAAGGAAGGATGGAAAGAAGACGTGCCTGATGCCGTGGATGTTCTTGATGGCATAGCTGATCTCCTTGCGTAGCTCCTTTTCATCAAACTCCATCTACAGGGACAGAGACAGAGAGAAAGTGAGGACCGAATGATATCTTTTTGCCCGTTTACTCTAAGAGTAAGTTTGCTGAAGTAACATCTGCTTATAGCTGCTATACTTAATCACTTACTCATTTGCTGTACCGCTTAATCCTATTAGGGTCACGGGAAGGCTGGAGGCTATCTCAGCCAATGCTGGGTGAAGGTGGGATACACCCTGACAACTCTGGCAACACACACAACCATTCACACTCAACACTCTCACCTAGGGGCAATTTGGAACAGGGAGTTAGCCACATGTGCATGTCTTTGGACTGTGGAAGGAAACCAAGCACGGGGAGAACATGCAAACGCCACACAGAAACGGCCAAGCCCGGGACTTGAACCCAGGACCATCTGCTGACCATAACTTCCCCATAATGTTTGCATTGTGTCTGGAGGCCTTTATTATGTCATCTCATGCCACTGTTGATTAGCTTCCTGTAAGAGCATGCCCTCTCCGTGTGTTATTCCTTCTGTGACTTGGAAGCCTTAGCGCTCAGCACTTGGTCATAATGTCTTGACTAATTGACTACATTTTCAGTCTGAAATGAAACCACTAAATTATAGAAACTATACTTTTCATGTGAGTCAAATCACTAATTACTTTAATCCGAGCGCCCACTGATCTGAAGATCATTGTAATGAATAAAAACATAATAATTTAATCCAGCATTGTTTCAGATCGTAATAAGAACAGAATGCTTCCATGAATCCATTTCTCTCCCGACTTTTGACTTCTTCCTGTTTAGCTGCTTCAGACAGAGTGTTTTATTGTACGCATATGTGTCTGTTTGTGTGTGAGTGTGTGTAATTTTTTTTTTCTTCCAGTAAGCGGGAGGCGAATGTTTTACTCATAAAGCCTGTAGTCATGGCCCGAGGGAGGCGCAAGTTTGAGCCGTGACTCATTCTTTGGTCGCTAAGTGATAGCAGCGTGACCCATGATGCTCCTCCAGAGAACTACATTATAGTAAAATAGGAATTTTTTCTTCTTTTCTGTCTTATGTAAACAGACATCTGCAGTTGTAAAATGCAGGATTAAAAAAAAAATTGGGGATCGCAATAAAAATAATACTGGAAATGACAACATCGCGTGCATGAACCCCGCTCTGTAATGATGAAGAGTGGATTTATGTCTGTACAGTACGTGATCTTAATGCACACACCTTGACCAGTTCGAAAGGGAAGCGTTCATGGAAGATACGGTTGATCCTTGCTCCGCCAGAGAGCTCATAGGTCTCGATTTGATCTCCTGAGCCCTCGATACGCTTCTCAAAATCCACAGAGAACTGCTGCACCATCCTGGAGAGACAGTCGATTAAAAAGATGCAAAGACTGTGAAGAAGATTTAAGTCAACATAGAAGAAAAAGAAAACATCTCTGGAACGTACTCCTCACAAACGATTGCTAAATAAACTACTCAAATTCTCATACAGATCTTAGTCAGTTCATGACCCCCCTCCTGAGTCCTCCTATGTCACGCCAGGCCACTGCAGGGCCAACATACACAAACCATTCACACCTAGGGGCAATTTGGAAAAGCCAGTTAGCCTAATGTGCATGTCTTTGGACTGTGGGAGAAAACCAGAGGACCCGGAGGAAACCCACGCAAACACGAGGAGAACATGCAAACTCCACACAGAAACACTCAAGCCCAGGACTTGAACCCAGGACCTTCTTGCTGTGAGGTGGACATGCTAACTACTAGGCCACCGTGCTGCCCAATCTTTATCTGCTATATCATGATCAAGTTTCCTTCTTAAGCCTAATCTATACTTGGACTTTTTTTTTTGCGTTGTTGCAGTACAGTATCTGCATCTCTCTGTACATATACATATATAAACCTGAGTTACTAACTGTAATAAAGCCTTGGTCTTGCGAGACGGATCATCTGGGCGGAAGTTCTTGTACTCATCCACCTCCTTCTCGATGGACAGCAGCTGGCTCTGGAGCTTACTGCGCAGCCCAGGCAAAGTGTCTCGAATATGATTGGTTAGTTGCTGTGAAAAAAAAGGTGAGGGTTACAAGATT
>JAQMYF010000005.1:14082944-14099939 GCA_030014195.1 Neosilurus mollespiculum | reverse complement strand
TATATATTATGTATAATTCATTTATTTTTATATGCAATTAGATATTTATATATATAAAATGGATGTCAAGGTGCTTCATGACATGTTCTATAACAGACTCTTGGGTCTTCCAGGATCTGGTTTTATACTAAGGTCATGTAACCCAATTAACTAGAGAAAACATTTTAGATAATATATAGATACTATTATAGAGAACTACACAGGGTGGGTACAAACTTTTTTTTTTTTTTTTTAAAGGTATTTTATTAATTTATTTCTTAATAATAAGATTGCTTTGTCTTATTCTGGTTGCACTTCGCGCCCCCGTCCAGTAGGCGGGGACATACTTTAGGACTAAGCCAATATTTTCAACCACACTCTCGCTCCGAGTCCCAAATTACATCATATTTATTTGAAGTGCCCTAGATATGTTCACCTTTACGGTCTAAGTAGTGGACTTACGTAGTCAATAAGGAGATATTTGGGATTAGGTCGCGAGGACGCTAGAGCTAAGCTGAGTCCGTCCAAACACCGGTATGTTAGCATAGCAGGTGCGTAGTCGATATTGTTGTCTTACGCGATGCCCATATATTTCCACAAATTTAGAAATTTTGTACCGTTATTTTTTATTAAATGTTAGTTGTAACAAAATTATTTGGCAGCAGGTTAAACATGTACCGTTAAGTTTCAACAGGCTGTCGCCTAAAAGCTAACCTCTGAGCTAGCTGGCTAGTTTTGTCTCGTTTTTGTGAACCAATACACAAAGTTGGAGAGCAGGTTGTCGCGCGCGCGTAGTTTAAAATTTTAGTGCCATTTAAATACTAAACAAACGTATAGCGCTAATTAACCCTCTTATTAGCAATTTAGCTCGCGGTTCTCGCATAGAAAGTGCTTGGTGTGATTAGCTTACCAGCCTGCTCGATCCAAGGTTTGGGTTTTTTTTATAATTTCGTTCTGTTGTTGTTGTTTTTTGTTTTTTTTTTAATCAAGCCTCGACCGCATGTTATTAATCATCTCAACACTGATATGACTGTACAGATTTAATATAATTATTAATATTATTTGAGGCAAAATATTTAGCTATTCTTCCTTCCTTCGCACACCTGTTCTCCGAGGTTTTTTGCGTTTTCTGCATTACGATTGGCTTATGCAGATGACTGATGGGTGGAATGATCGGGTTAGCCAATGGTATTGCAGGAGGCGAGGTAAAACGAGCCAATTACTGCGCAGGAGGCGGGATTCCCCCCTGAATACAGGTGGTTTAAAAAAAATTAAACGACAACAAAATGGATGGATGTTAATTATTGTTTCAATGTTATGCATTTATTTAATTCTTGTAGGGTTTTTTTATTACTTATCTGCAGGGCTCCTTAACGTTCTTAAGGTTCCCTCAGACTTGTTATTTTTGCAAACATTTTTAAAATATTTTTTTGATTTTATGCAAATTGCTTACAGATTTCTCACATTTCTTTCTCTAAATAAAGAATAAATATATATGTCCTGTTTAATTTTTTTAAATTTCTTTTTCCCATAAAACTACGTACGTCGTCCTTCAGAATGTTGGATGTTAGGTGATCCAGCGTAACCCCGCCTTTTGTTTTTTACTTTTTTAAAGGAATCTCTACTGAGGTATTGTGGTAAATTTGTTCAGCCCATCACTTCCACTGTCAGGATGTTCAACCCTCATCATCACCAACAGCAGCAGCAACAGCAGTTTCATCAGCACCTCCGTCAGCTACAGCAGCTGTTCCAACAGCAGACCCCCCCCCCACCACCTCCTCCACCTCCTCCTCCTCCGCCACAGCCCCCGCCATCGCATCATATCCCCCATCACCACGCTGGAGGCCGGTGAGATGTCACCTATGGGTTATGTTTTTGGTTCATGTCCAGCATTAATGTCTCGTGAGAAAGAGCTTGGAAGAGAATTTTAATCGTTTAGGATAATGGTTTCCTACTTAAAAAAAATCACCAAGGTCAAGAAATTCTATAGACCAAAAGTTTGTGCACTCCTGACGGTGTTTAAAATCTTCCAGATTCATCTTTACAGTATTTGCACTAAGACTCAATTAAGTAAATTAAAATGTGTGTTGGTTTCTAACAGGCCAATGGGTGTCCCAGCTCCAGCGCCACCTTCTGCCCGCATGGTGAACCTGTGCTCCGCCACTCAGACCATCATTGCCCCTAATCCCATGCTGCAAGGAGCGTTATTGATGCAGCAGATGCAAGGTAAGATGTGTACCTTTCAGTTTTTGAATTTAGATGTTTAAAATAATGTAAGCAAGCGGAAACGAACGCCCGAGGAGGCAATTAATGACTGGAGAATACTTAATAAGATTTAATTTGAACTTATAAATGTAAAAACAAGTCATCAGTTGCATTCTATAAAATATTTCATGCCTATGTAAAGTATGTGCACACAGAGAATTTTTTTAAGCTGCAGGTTTGTTTCCTTTAAAAGGTGGCATGCGGAGCTTTGCCATGGGAGGACAGCAGTTCCAGCAGTTTTTCGCTACGGGCTCCAGATCCTCCATTTTGGGTCCAGTTCCGCTGGGGGTTGCTATTAAGACTCCACATATGGGGTTTCCTCCACGGCATTTCAACCCTCACGCTCGCTATTACAACAACGTAAGCCGTTTGTAAATATTAATCATTCTACTCGATCCTGTTGATATTTAAAATCTTTAAAAGGTTTTTTAATTGGTTGTAAATGAGAGCACTATTAGTAACCGGGTTCATGGCGTACATGCAGGATTTTCAGTCACGACAGCTGGACAGGAAGAGGGAGAATGAATATAACAGACCTGCAGCCGTTACTGACAGCCAGGCCGGGGCGAGCAGCAGCCGAGGTACGTGTTCCACTCCACAATACTCTTCACTCATATCTTTGTGTTGGTGTGAAGACAGAAATACATTTTTTTATTTTTATTTTTATTTTTATTTTTTTTTTGGGTTATAGATGAAACGCCAGCGGTGGCAGATGTCAGCAGTCAGTCGTCCACGCAGCAGCCGGATGAACCTGCGTCAAAGAAACCGAGAACAGAAGGGTAACATTGATAATGTTCATGACCAATCGCAGGATATAAACTCAAGCTTGTAACAGACATGAACTTTTCCATCATTATGACTTGTATCAGAGCAGGATCTTCGATGTTTTACTTTATGTACCTTCAGGCCGAATGATGCGCATGAGACTGAAGCCTCTCCGAGTACTGAATACGAACGCACTGCTGAAGTTCCTGACACTGCAGGTGACCACAAATTATAACATTGCAAACAGTCTCTTTATTCGTCTGGACGACTCTGACTGCTTGAACTGATGAAGTCTAACAAAATCTATCAGTGTTAATAGGAAAAGGAATCGGTCTGTGGTTGATTTGTCCGTTTTAGACTGCATACTAGAAGAGGACGGGACAGCAGCCGGATCCGAGGCGGCCGAGGCGCTGGAGCAGAGCCATGCTGCTGAGGTTAGTATCATGATTACCGGTATCATGACCGTAAACCTTTTTCAGAGTTTTAAGCAGTTTTTTTTTTGCAGCAGGTGGAAGAACCCGAGTCTTCACTCAAAGACGCAGATCAGCAGAGCGGGTCGGGCCAGTCGGAGCCTGCAGGGTCAGTTACTGTAGCTGACGGTAAAGACGACGCCACCGAGAGCAGTGACGGTGCGAGAGAAGGAGACGGTGGAGACGGAGGTGGAGGAGAAAGTGCTAACAAATTCTACTGCTACATCTGTAACATCACCTGCCACAACCAACAAGTACGTCTCTGATATCAGGGCAGGTTATTACGGGTTCATGGGTAGATAGGAAGTGAAAGGACCTACTAGTTGTGGAAAACCCTTCTAAATAGATAGATAGCATGAGAGAGAGAGAGAGAGAGAGAGAGAGAGAGAGCGATTAGGTAGAGGTCGGTCGTCTGTACTATATAAATATAGCACTGCGTTAAAAGAACATCCAGTGAATAAATCAGTGCCTGGCCAGAAATGTTTCAGGGTGAAGGACTGACCTTTGTTACCTGCAGCAGGCGTAAATTATTTACACAATTAACAGAGTTTGAATGAGAATGAGTACAATTTTGGGAACATTGGAATTTTGGTATGGCGAGTGATTGCATGTTGCAGGCTTCCACAGTATCAGTTGCACGAGTGTGTACTTATGATTAACTGCTTAACGTTAAAATTCTTAAATGAGGAAAGTAAAGTTGTGTTTAAAAACGGTTTCCCGTTAGACTGTATTACTCTTTCAGTAATGTGTGAATTTTCATCGTGATTTCTGTGTGTGTAGAATTTCCAGAGCCATATGAATGGATTGGCCCATCAGCAGAGGATGATGGAAATTCAGCACATGAGTAACGCCTGCCTCGTCACACTCCTGCCTCGCGTACAGGAGTCTCTGCAGGGCTCACGCAAAGACGGGTGAGCCTGACGCCCACGCGATCTTTAATGAACCGCATCTGTTTTCCTGCACTGCTAAAATTAAACATAGCATTGTAAAAAGTAATGTCGTTGTGATGTCTCGTATCTTATAGGGAGAAGAGACCAGGCCTGCAGAGGTGGTGTCCTACCTGCAAAACTCATTTCACTACAAATGTCATGGATCATCGTAAGACCAGGGAGCACAAGGTGAACCTCTTAGCAACCATCATGTAAAGTCTTGAGTCGTTTATAGGAAAGAAAGTAGAAGCCTGACTATTGAACAGAGATTTCCTGCGACAGACCGAGCGTTTCTTTCTTTCGCGGCAGATCTGTAGCCGTTCGTCAAGTCCCAGCTGCACCGTCTGTAAGCAGCCGTTCAGAACGTCTCGAGAGTTCATCGAACACATGCAGTCCACCGAGCACAAGCAGCGCATGGAGCAGGTACACATTCTACCTTACAGTGCACTCTGGGTGATGGATCAGGTCTTCTCCGTGGACCGCCTCCAATTGATCGCTCGTTCTTTCTTCCTCAGGTGCTGAATGAGACCGAGAAAGGGAATCTGGACGAACTGGGTTTGGAGGTGTACGCCATGGGCGCCGAAGAAGAAGGCCTGGATAGTGATGAGGAAAAGAGGACGGATGAAGAAAATGGAGAGGTAGAAGAGATTCCCTCGATGATTAGTTTCAGTTATGATGGAGTAGTCCAGGTGTGTTTATTATGTTGAAAGAGTCAGGAAGTTGTGTTGGTTTTTCTGTCACGAGCAGGAGGGACTTCCTGTACAGGTGGAGGTCACTTTGGAAGATATGACCGAGGAGGAAGAATTTGACTCAGACATCGTATACGGTAAAAAAAAAAAAAAAAAGTAGCCCTGTTTTTGTTTATTTCTGTTTAGGTTATTGATTTATAAATGATGTCCGTCCTGATGCATATCTCGATGACTTGTGCACATATAAGGAATAAATAATTAATAATTTATATATTAAATAATAATTTATATAATAAATAATAATAATTTTTTTGTTATGCAGCAAAGCAAAATCAAAGCAAGGCTAATTTTACAACTTAAAGGGAGAATATTTACATACAGCACCACGTCCTGACATGTTTTATTTTTCTTCTAGCACAGTAATTTGCCAAAGAATGCAATTGTTCATTATTGAACTATACAGAATATTCTTATATAATGAATTATATTTAATGTATATTAATGTTGTGCAATGTCTTACAAACACATAAAAAGTTAGTTCCTGTAATCAAATATGCTATAGCAGCTTTTTATTACTCATGTTTACTACTTATAAAAGTGCAATACTGTAGAGTCTCCTTAATATGCGCATGTCGGGGTCCAGTGCACTTCAACACATTAAGTGAGGCCGCATTTTAGCTAATATTTTAGGTATTTTTAGCTGATATGTTAATAAGCATGAATGATGTCATGTTTTACTAATATGGTAAATTTCAGTGAAAAATTACCAAAAGTGTGCTTTTTGTTCATTCCCATGTTACAAATTTGGGGTCCAAGGGGTGGGCCCATATTAAGCAGAAGCGCATATTAACGAGTTTCAACTGTATATACAAAAAATATGTTCAAAACAAAGAGGCGAGGGGGTGCGACCAACCTTGGTGATCAGTGATTAGTCAAATACAATCATGGTTATTAGCGATTACCCATGATTGCATGTCTGGTGTTCCACCACAAGTTAATCCTGCTTTCTAAAGTAATATAACGTCGGCTATGATGTGAGCCGAAGAGAGTTCCAGACAGTCACAAACGTGTGCTGACTCGCCCTCTCACTAGGCTTTTATAAAAACATCAAATCAAGCGACCGACTTATTGGCAACCTGAAGTAGCGTCTGTCACTGAAATGCCTTCTGACGTCAAACCTAACAAGCAGACCGAAGCGACGGTGTACTTGTAGTTGACCAAGTGTAGCGTCTGTGCTTTGTGACCTTTCGTTGTATTTCGATTGATATGGTTCCAAGGTTCCAGCTTCGTAATCCCCGTGGCTGGGTTTCTGTGCCGGCTGTGCAACGAGTTCTATCACTACGAGTCGTCGGCGCAGAACCTTCACTGCAAGACGCGCAAACATTTTGAGAATCTGAAGGTAAGTCAAACACGATACAGCATCATCATCATCATAGAAAAGAATTACTCCCTTCAAAATATTCACATTTTGTTGCTATGAAGACTCAGAAAATAGTTTATAGCTGTATTTACTTAAAGCAACTTATAACAGCCTGGAGAAAGATACTAAAAAAACCTGAGAGGAGAGATCAGAACCACTGAGGTGGTTAAAGGATTACTAATCACCTTCTCCACTGGACTCCACCAAGCTAACTGGCTTCCACCTGTAATCATTTGTATTCATTCTGATTATCATAAATATTTCTATTCCTAAAGAATTCTAATGTGACTGAAAGCAAACAATCAACTATGGGTGGCAAGGAACTGTCAAAAGATCTAAGGGATAAAGTTGTGGACCGGCGCAAATAAAAAGTAAAAAAAAATCAGGAGATGGATACAGAATTTTCTTTGAAAGCTTTATTAATCCCTTATCAATATTTTGAAGGGTTAAACCTTTTCTATGCCCACGTGTTTTATGTTGACACACTTAAGATCTTTACGTTTAAAATGTAAAAAGTGCTTTTTTTTTTTTTTTTTTCTTATTCAATTCAGAGATACAAGACGTTAAAGATTCAGGAAGCTTCAGCGTTACAGGCCTCTGAATCAGTTCTCACTTCAGAGGATCATCAAACCGAGGACACACAGTCCCCAGGTGGTTCCGCTTTAAGTGACCCAGCCATCAGCGACAGTAGATTAGCATCCACGGGAGCACCTACTGATCAGGAAAGTAGCAGCACCACCACCACCACCATCACCCCTATCAGCAGCAGCAAAGGGATCACCACCATCGCCACCACTACCAGCAGCAGCAGCAGCCCTGCGCCGCCTTCCCCTAACCAGCAGCCTGCTCCTGGGTCTCCCACCCAGCCCAGAGACACAGAAGACGACGCGGTCACCGAAGAACCCGACGAAGAAGATGACGTCCTCAGCAGCGTCTCTGAAGAGAAGACAAGCAGAGGGCGAGGTAGGACAGCGGTCAAGAAGAGAGGGAGGGGAGGAAGACGACGCTGAGTGCCGAGGGAGACCCCGAGACGGAGGAACGAGCTGCTACGGAGACGAGGACGTAGAACAAGTGGGAATATTTAATTTAATGTCCGTTACCCATCGTCTGTTATTCACTAGGAAAGAGAGGGACGCCAGGACTGTAGGACCGATCCCTTTAGAGCGTAGTGCGTCTTTTTATTCAGCCATCTTGTAGGTCGTCACCCCGGATTTTACATCTGGTAGTATGGTGGGTTTTTTGTTTCTCTCTCCTTTTTTTTTTTTTTTTTTTAGATTAATGCTGAATGTGTGTAAAGATGATGAAAGGATCAAAAGATCTTGTACATTTACATCCGTTGAGGTTCGTAGATCCCTCAAAAGCTTGTAGTGATTTAGAATGTAGCGATGTTTTACTTTAACAAGCATTTTTATCGTGTTTTTGTAAAGCGAAAAAAAAAGAGGAGATGTGTGGGTGGGGGGTTATTAAGGTACACAACTTTGTGTGTTGATCAGTGGAATAACATGCTGCGAATGAAGCGAACACCTAGTTTAAGAAAGCAAAAAGGTCACCTGATTGCAATCCCTGGCTTATTGACATCTGAGAGATCTTTCTTTTTTTTTTTTCTTTTTTTTTTCCTTGCTAAACCTTTTAGCTTCATGCTAAACTCAGGTGACAGTAATGCTCTTGGATAAATAAATACAGACACGTCTTATCGTCACTGTGTCTGCTGGAAAACAGGAAGCACCTGGTGATACTACATGTGTGACGTACGCATCAAGCCTTCTTACGTTGGATCTGTTCAGTTAGAAGCCTCGAACCTGTGAGTCTAAATGCATAAGTATGTGATCAGGTGATCTAGTATCAGGTGATCTGAGCTCAAGGAGAAGAAACAGGACCTTCAGGTTAGCTCTAGCGGGGTCACGTGCATAAAAAGAATAAAGCCAGTGCTCTTTAAAGAGCTTTTTTTCTACGCATGCTATTCCAGCGACCAATAAGGAAAGTGTTACTTCACAAGTCTTTTTATCCCCCCCAAACCCCAGTCTTAGCCTAGAATCTGGGATTCTTGAGCATCATCGTACTAGCGTCCTAGTGTTGGTGGAGTTGTTGTTATTCATGTTGTTAGCTTAGCTGGTCGTCTGACCACGCTGTTTATCTTTCATGCTCTGATCACTAGGCGAGTGTAATTTGCTAGTAATCCTTTCATTCACTTGGTTTAGTTTACAGCCATCGTACGCGGTCCAAAACCAGGAAGGAGTGGGTCTCGTAGTGAGGTTAAAGGTAGCTTCGGACAGTTATGTGCTTATGCTTTATTTTATTATTAACTTTAACTGATAATGTGTTGCTTTGGCTCTGGGGAATGTTGACCGGATTCATGCACAGCTAAGAGAAGATACTTTAATACAGACAGGTCCATATGTTTTTGGACAGTGACTATTTTTGCGTGGGGTCCATCCTCCTTTGTACATCCAGAGCGGGGCCCTTAGTGATGGTTGCCATAACAATGGTATCTAACTTCAAATCCATTGTGCTGCTGTACGGAGGTGTAATCACAACTTATGTCACCGGCCAAATATTAATGGGCCGGTGACGATCAATAAAGAGGGATTCTTTCATTCGTTGTCAATAAGCGTGAAACCAATTTGATTTTTCCAACGGTATCGAAGGACAACACTGAAGAAAAGCTGCTTCATTAAGAAGGTTGGGGTTTTTTTTGGAGGATGGTTTTAATCTTTTAGGAGCATTAGCTGTATGATTGATGCTTTTTTTTCGTTTCTGCAACTTTTTTTTTTTTTTTTTTTGCACCTACAATATTGTTGTTTTAAGTACTGTTTTTATTTGCACCTCAGCAAATTGTCAAAATACACTGGGAAAAAAATCCTAAAACAGCATGTTGTGTGTGTTTAACCTGGCAAGGAAAAGTCATCTGGTACAGAACAGTGATAAAAACATGAAGCGTGAAGTGCCTGGTCTTTAGGATATCATTAATAATTGGTACTTTTTAATATGCAATCCCTGACGGATTTTATCTTCTTATTTCCCCGGAGGATATTTAGATACATTGGTCTTAAGGTTCAGGAATGCTGTCCCGTACACAGGCCTCGTTTAGAAATCGTTTGCTTGAGCGCAAGAGGTTTATGGAAAGGTCTGAAGCCGTACACAGATCAGACACAGCTCCAGCTCCACCCCTAAACTGCCTTGGAAATTACATGAGATAACTGAGAGAATTCTTTAACACTCCAGTATCGTTCCACACGGTTCGGGTTTGTGATGAGCAGATTAGTTATTCCTGATGTTTGTGAGTTGCAGTTCATCTGTTAGCCAGATGCAGAATTATTAGCAGTATTAGTCACTCAGAACCCAAGAAAAGCTTCAATCCAGATTACATTTAACAACTCTCGCGTTATATATATATATATATATATATATATGTTTGTGTACTGTTCGAGGAAAAAAAAATTAAAAATACTCGCTGTATTGTCATTTCCGCACAACCAGCTGTTTTAAAGACAAACCATAAGGAACAGCATTAAGGAATGCAAAGTTCCTGTGGAAACGTGCAGAGATTTGAGTCCTTCCTCCTATCAGGACCACAACAATACGGGAAATGATCAGGATCAGAATGGAACTGTACATTTCATAATCTGTTTTTATTCTACAATTGAATTGTGGATTCCAAAAGGTTGGTTTATAGGAGCTGCAGATAAAAAGTGTCTTGTATTTCGTTTGTTTGTTTGTTTTCTCCTCCAGATGTTTGTGTTCAGCATTTTAATGTCTATTAAAATATTTCATGATTGACAGCTTGTTTGTTGAGTGATTAACAAAAAAAGAATCTAATCAATTATTTGTCTTGAAATAAAGTTTATTTAGTTAAAACAATAAAATATGTACCAAACATATGTATGTGGAACAGGTGAATCTGAGGACATGAAGTTAGACATTTATACAGTGAACAGTAACTATGAATAAATACAGTACAGATTTATGTCAGTGGAATGATTCAGGACGGGAAATCAGTGTCCGCTCAGTCGTCATCCCTCAGACGGCGGCTGTTTCTCCTCCTCTGGTTCCTTTTCGTTGAGCTGAGCTCGAAACTCCTGCCGAGCCTGCCGGTTGGACTCCAGGAGCTCGTGCAGTTTTCCATTCAGTGCATCGTTTCGCTCCTCCAAGTCGTCCAGGCAAGAGTTTATCTGATCCAGCATGGAGTTGATGGCGCCGTATTCTAATGTTTCAAGAAACAAGACATGGACAGGACAGAGATCACATGACTAAGTGGAACAACCTCATTATATGTTGCGTAATCACTGACTGAATGAGGGGGGAAGGGCTCACACAAGCAAAATGAATTCGTGCCCTCTAATTTATCCTTAATTCATTGGCGTATGGGAATTGTGATTATGGCACAATGTGTTAAATTAGCACAGAGGTCAAACTAAAATCTAAAAGGTAAGCCCATGGATGAGGGCATCTATCGAATGCTATAGATTTTATAATGAACTTAACAGATATATTCGTCATTGTAAAATATATTACAAATAAATTATAATAAATATTATTGATACTGGGGCAGCACGGTAGTGTATTGGTTAGCATGTCTGCCTCACAGCAAGCAAAAGGTCCCAGTTTCAAGTCCCATGTTCAGCAAGGTCACAATGGAATTTCTATCTGGAGTTTGAATGTTCTCCTTGTGCTTGTGTGGGTTTCCTCTGGGTAGTCCAGTTTCCTCCCACAGTCCAAAAATATGCATATTAGTCTAAATGGCTGTTCCAAATTGCCCCAAGATATATATATATGTGTGTGTGTGTGTGTTGCCCTGCAATGAACTGGCGAGTTGTTCAGGGTGTACCCTGCCTTCGCCCTTTTCAGCTGAGATAGGTTCCAGCCTCCCCACAACCCTTGAAAAACTAAGTGATTTGGCAAATAAATTAATAAATAATTTATACACTTGTAACCTATAAGTTTATAAGTTGTATGGACTTATTTACCTTTTTAGCAATATGTTTTAAGCATTATTTAGACAATTACTACATTAATTTATCATGTTATATTAAGTAAATCAAAGAGAAAAATGCTAAAAATAAATAAATAATAATACATGCAAAAAAAATACTTTGTGCATGAAAAGTTTAGGAACTGTAGCAAATTTATTTATCTACGTTTTATTTTTTATTACATACAGCGTGAATTAATAATTGTATTGCTGTTTTTCTAATGTTATTGTTATCATTATTATTAATATTATTATTATTGTTATTATTATAATTAATAATATGAATATTATTATTATTAATATTGTTATTATTGTGATTATTGCTGTGTTATTATTAATAATAATATTTTTATTATTATTATTATTGATATTAATATTAATTGTTATTCTTATTAATATTATTATTATTACTATTATTATTATTGTTAAAATAATAATAATTATTATTGTTATTATTATTATTGTTATAATAATTATTATTATTATTATTGTTATTGTTATTATTGTTATAATTATTATTATTATTATTGTTATAATTATTATTGTTGTTATTGTTATAATTATTATTATTATTATTGTTGTTGTTGTTGTTTTTGTTGTTGTTATTATAATTATTATTATCACGTGATGAAAAAATGTAACTGTCAATCTGACAACCCACAAAAGTCCTAACTTTGTCGATAATATTATAGAATAAATTTAATACATGCATCCCTGATTATCAGATCTGAATATCTGCTGTTTCCATCATTCTCAGTAAACTCACCCTCTTCATTAAAATCATCCTCATCCTCGGTGATGCTTTCATCAGCTCTAACCTCGGGATCTCCGTTTGATCCTGACATTTTCATTTCTCTTCTCAACACTAAAATAACGTAAAGCAAGCTGTACAGTTTAAAAAAAAATCACATTTCACTCTACACTCTTATACAAAGATATACTGTATAATAACTAATAATAAATATTAATATCACTGTCGTTAACACTGCTGTAGGTTGCTGCACTGCGAGGACAGCTGACTGTCAGGTGACTTTAATAGGTGTCCTTATCAAATGCCATATCATAAAAAAAATTATGCATGGAAATATAAAAACAAATACTATCCACACAGCTTTTTTTGTTTGTTTGTTTGTTTATTTATTTATTTTATTACCTTCTAGCTGTTTTCGTTTACCTTGAATGAAGCGAATCTGCAATAATGGTCGTTTATTTGAGAAATTACAAAAAGAAACTAAGCGTCTAAAAAGAAGTAAAAAGGAGCATTTTTAAATTGGTTATAGCTGTGAAGGTTAAATTTTATTTAATTATTCATAAAATTGCTTATTACGTGCCGTTTATAACATTTCTCGCAGGTATTATTGATAGTCGCCAAACCAAGCAAGGGGGCCTACAGCGGTTGTAAGTGTCGCACAAAATATACGTCACGCTGAAGTTTTACCACCAGGGTTATACGTTTGGTTTTAGGAGTATTATTTAAGGCTTGTAAGTTACTGGTGTTTGTTTACAATTCTGTCAGTTTGTGCTTTTGTGTTTTAATTGTTCTTTTTTTTGTAGCTACCGACGTCTATATCTCAAGAAATGCTATTTTCCAGGGTAGCAACCTGGAACCAAAGGCTGAAACATCCTGTTTCAACTCTATAAATATCTTAACTAACGATTTGTTATGGGTTTATTAAACGATAGGCTTAATTATATGCTACCTTACTTATAAGAAGAAGAAGAAGAGCTGGGATAAAGAAACTTACCCACATCAGACTTGGTGGTGATAAGGCTTGGCCTAAACATGTGGCTTTTGTGTGTGCAAATTTAACGCTTCTGTTGATGTACACTCAGACTTCCTGGTGTACTGAAAACCTGTAAGACTGTTACCAGAAACAATCGAATTGTTGATTAGGATCCGATGATTGGTCAGACAAGTTTGTGCCTCATCAGGATCGAGGCAAGAATGTTCCAAATATTCCAGATGTCATTAATCTGTGCCCACCATATCTACAAGCTTCTCAACTGCAGCTACTAAAGACACTCATGAAGTGTGCTGCCATCAACTTCAAACTGATTGATCAATGCCAACTCACCATCCTGGCCATATATCATCATGCCCTGACTGTCAGTCCAACTACGTGCATTGGTGTGCTGCAAAGGATTATCCATGAGAACCCGCTACAAGAAACTGAGACTATTCATTTGGGTGATTACAATGGAAAGGCAAAATTGCTCAGGCTTTAAAATTATTAGGATTCACCCAGTACATCAAGAAAGCTACAACTGACAATGTGACTATGGTTAATCACACATACTAGAGTAAAATATGCACTGATGTCCACACTGAGGCTGCAAACACATTACTCAGACCATGATCTGATGCAATGACTCCACAGCTCACTTAACTCTAGTTGTAATAGAATTGTGTTTGTACTGTGCATGTGGTCTCTCAAATAAGTAGCAATGATGTGAAAATGTAATGACAGATAAATGATGAATCAGAAATGTAGATTGACAGGTGTAATGATTATAGCAAGTTAAAATTTTTTAAATCAGGCTTTTGTTTAGTTGGAAATTGGCAGTTTTGAGATAGCTACTCGTTAATAACAGCCCACGGGGAGATTGGCCACGTGGGAATTGCAAATGGCCTCTACTTAAACATTTTTTACATTTTTCATGCTTTAGTTCACATGTTTATGTTTTGTGTTGATTAGAATTGGCTTTGTGTTCTGTAAAATGTACAGGTTTCCCCTACGTGGATCATTTGAAGCAGGAATGGACGACTTACCTGTAGATTTACGAGAATTTCTGCAAAATCAACCTTTTTTAGAGCTCACTGAAACCAAACGGGTACAAACTATGTTCTGTTTCTTTTAAAACTTTTTATATAATTAGAAATTAAATGAAGTCCTCTGTACGAAGGTGCAAATCTGAATAGAAGTTTCTAGAGTTTGCAAATCGCAGAGCTGCAAAATTGTCTTTAATGCTCATGTGTGGTGCTGTGCTGTGTTGTGCTGTCTGCTTTTAGATAAAGTGCACCTTAAATGGCCACGAGCTTCCATGCAACCTTGCAGAGCTGCAGAGCTTCATATCTGGGAAGAAGTTTAAGAAGCTGTCTTCTGGAAAGGAGTTTAACTACAGCCAGTATGAACCTCACCTGGTCCCGAGCACAAAGCAGCCGTATGTTCGGTTCTTTATAAGCAAAAAGAAATCACTTTAGTCTTTATGTGACTTTTATTAGACGGCTGCTATGTGATGTTTTCTATATTTGTTTCTACACAGAAATCATCTTTTTTGTAAGCTGACCTTGAGACACATCAATCGCATGCCCCATCATGTTCTCCGACATGTCAGTGGAAAACGGTACACGAAAGCTCTAGCGCAGTGTAAGCTTACATTTATCAGATACAGTGACACTTTTGTTAATACAGAATCACAGTCACTGCTGAACTTTCCCTGACTAGCTCACTGATCTCTTCTTGTTAGTGTTTTGTATTTGTACAGGATTGATGTTCTGTGTTTTCTTTTTCAGATGAGGAATGCATGAAGCAAGGTGTGGAGTTTGTACCGGTCAGACTCAAGCAGAAACGGCGCACCCCAGGTTCAGATAATGGCATGGAGAATGCGAGTGAAAGAAGGAACAACCACACTCAGAAAGGGAAAGAGAAACAGGACAGTGGCATTTGGGCTCCGAGTTCCAGCGAGGGAGAAAACAGCGACTCTGAGGACAGCATGTCGGATCTCTATCCATGTAAGCATGCATCTTTTATTTTTTATTTCTCAAAATATTTCTGTTTGGATTTGTGTCCTGTATGACATGCTAGAAATATTAGTAATTTAGTAATGTTTAGATTAACGTTGTCATTATTCGCATTTACAGCCCATCTGTTCGTGCTCAAGAAGTCAGAGGGACAGGAAGAAATGGAGGAAGATGATGAATTCCAGACAGATTCTGATGATATGGAGGTTTCTGAAACCGAAGTAGAGAAAAAAGCAGCACCGAAGCGCAAAAAGGTAAAATATTTTCCTCAAATTTTATTTTCTATTAAAAAAACATCTAATCAAGGCAAAACAGTACATTGATTTTTATTTCTGTCTCGCCAATATCCGCAAAAATGTACATTTATTTAAATGACATACAATTAAAGGTTTCTGACAAGGTTGCTCTCTGCTTTTACAGGTACAATCTGCTGCTTTTAACAAGAAATTTAGGAAAAACAGAAAGAAGAAAGGCTTTAAGTACAGCAATAAATTAAAAAATGGAAAATAATAAAATGAAGTTTGCATTACGGATTTTTCCATGGTTCCTTTTCTGTCATGTCTGAGTGTGATACACAGTCACAGACATTGCATTTATTCGCTACAAGCAGTTATTTCAATATATATACTGTAAATATATGTCTTTCATGCACACACTGATGGTAAATGGAGTTTTATTGTTTGAAAACTTGACATTGTAACTGATTTGTAATTGCATTGTTTAGAATATTAAATCTAAATAAATAATAAAGCCTGGCGAGCTGTCCAGGGTGTACTCTGCCCTCGCCCAGAGTCAGCTGAGATGGGCGCAAGCCTCCCGCGACCCTTATTAAGGATTAAGCGGTTCAGAAAATGAATGAATGAATAAAGTATATACTCCAGTCACTAACCATCATTTGGGACTTAAGAATTTATTGATTACCCAGTATTTAAATAGTTAATTTATTTATTTGGTACAAAGTCCGGTAAAACTCCAGTGGCTTGAAATCGAGGCTAAAGAAGAACTTACTTATTATAACAAATAAACACAACACGGTACAAAATGATGATAAATACAGTACAAAATAATGAAGTAAAAAGTATATAGAATACAGTTTTGAGAGAGTCAGGGATGCATTGTGCAATTTTTAAGGTTTACATGCCATATTCATAACATCTTGGTGTGTGTTTTATGGTGCTTGGCAAATAATGTTATGATGCACTACTGCCACCATCCGGTATGGATAATAAAATCCATACTCTTTCTAGCATGTTTGTTCACCTGAAATTCTAGATAACAAGTGGCACTTGATCTTCTTTGTAAAATTCTTATTTGAGGAACAGTGGCGTAGTGGTTAGGGTTTCTGCCTCATAGCAAGAAGGTCGCGGGTTTGAGCTCCTTGCCCAGGAGTTTGTGTGTGCTTGCGTGGGTTTTCTCAGGGTACCCTGGTTTCCTCTCACAGTCCAAAGACAAACATTAGGCTAATTGGATATTTTCACTTGCCTCTAGGTGTGAATGGTTGAGTGTACTGCCTGTGATGGTCTGGTCTGTCATTCAGAGTGTACCCTATTTGCACTGAAACAGCTAGGATGGACTTCAGCTTTGC
This sequence comes from Neosilurus mollespiculum, assembly GCA_030014195.1. Taxonomy (NCBI): domain Eukaryota; kingdom Metazoa; phylum Chordata; class Actinopteri; order Siluriformes; family Plotosidae; genus Neosilurus; species Neosilurus mollespiculum. The sequence goes on along the minus strand of JAQMYF010000005.1, from coordinate 14,083,126 downwards.
TGTAACCCTAATAAAGAAAAAAAAAAGGTTGGGAAATGAGATGAAATGAAAATTCAGCAACTTCACTGTGTGACCAAAACATAGCCATAACAAATATTTTTACATTTCAAATTCAAGTTTATTGTCACATACAAATTATACACAGTACAATATGTAGTGAAATGCTTAGTATGACTGTCCAA
>JAQMYF010000005.1:14066255-14075810 GCA_030014195.1 Neosilurus mollespiculum | reverse complement strand
ATTTTCGTCAAGAGTAGGCTGCATAGCCGTCAGCGTGTTTCTGCCCTGCGATGGCCTGGCGAGCTGTCCAGGGTGTGAGAGCTCTGCCCTCGCCCGGAGTCGGCTGAGATGGGCTCCAGCCTCCCCGCGACCCTAATTAGGATTAAGCGCTTCAGAAAATGACATGACATGACATGTTCTGAACAAAATTATCGCTTCAGTGCACGAGATGAAACTTGAAGGAATCGTGCTGCAAAGTTCATCAAAATCCCCTATGACGGCTCATCAAGGTCTGTTACGCTCTACTACACTTCTCATGTTCTAACACCATTGACATCAAATCATATCGATCAGCGTGATGATCACGAATACACCAAGTTCCCTCAAGATCGTCACGAATCGATCCCTCGACCCCCCCACGATTCTCTCAGATCGTGCCCCAGTGTAAACGCAGGGCAAGTGTCACTGAGCGTCTAACAGAACCAGAACCGGCCACGGTTCTTCTGGAAGTTCCGACTGTTGCATTGGTTGTGTGATTTTTATGCGTCTGGACATCTGTATCTGTATATAACTTGCTGAATTCTTTATATACAACCATTTTCATGCAACATTTAATTTTGTTTGTGGATAAAATAGGATTCATAAATCAAGGATGCCAGAACTTTTTTTTACACAGCAGCACTGTATATAATAATAATGTATATAGTGTGTAGCCTACTATAGTATATTACAGTATACAGACGCGCGCGTGCTCGCAAATCTCCTCGGTACACGTGGCACACACAGTGGGTCCGCGCGCGACTCATAAGCGCGAGGGGGCTTCTGTGTCGTGTCGTATTGTATCGTAGCGGCGCGCGCGGGATTGTGGGACGGCGGCGGCCTAGTCTTCACTGACAGGCGGGGGGGAAATATATAACTCTGTGTAAAATAAGAGAAAGGGCAAAAAAAAGAAAAAAAAGAAAAGATAATATTCTAACGGCGGTGTTCACGGAATTGACAAGCCATGGGGCAGGAGGATATCATGAGCACGGCGGAAGATGTCGCGGATCAGGTACTGAATAACGGAAACGAACTGTTGTTGTTGAGGGGTTTTTTTTCTAAAATTACACAAATTGGGGTTGTTTAGCTTAGCTGGCTAGGCTAGTTATCCCAGAAAGTTGCTGTTGAATTGAATGGGAGGAGGTCGGCGCTAGCATAGCATAGCATACCATACCATAGCATAGCATAACATGAGTACCAAAAATCCCGATTTGCTAATTTAAAGAAAATCACAGTTTGTTTACTCTCTGGACGATTTGGAAAAGAGGAAAGAAATACAGACAGATTTGCATTAGCTAGTTGATGCTAACTGGCTAAATTAACTTTGTAACTTTGGGTTTGGGTTGTTTTGTTTGCTGCTTTGCAGTGATGTTGTGTTTTTAATGGTAAACATGAACATTTTTAACTAAGTATGATTATATATTGAGAGTTAACGAATGACTTCATGTGTAAAAAAATAATTTGGAAGTGTTTACTACGGTGCAAAGTTTTCAGAAAGAGTTAAAGCTTGTTACAGCCTGAGAAAATATTTCTCAAATAATCTGCCAGACAAATGTTATATTTCTTCTTTTAAGACAGAAAAGAGATGAAACTGGTCCTGGAATTAAAATCAGAGCTTTCTGTAGCTGTCCTTCAGTGTTCTGGACATAATGTTTACATTTTTATCCTTTGTCACTTCATTGATTACTCATCCTGTACTAGTGCTGTATTTGTCCAATCAAATGTTTCCTAGAGTGCATCTGTCCCTCCCCCCCTGGCCGCCGGTGTGTCTTGCTTGACCACAGCAGCTCATAGGTGGTTGCGAAACTGGTTTGTCAGCGCCTGTTTTTAATAGATTTTTTTATTTTTGTTTTGTCGTGGAAAATGATTTTGTTTATTTGAAAAGGGTGGAGTTAGGACTTTTTTAGATGTGTCTTACCGACTTGGGATTGGTCAGTACTGCAGGGATGCTAGCTCAGATAGACAGGAAACAGACTTTTTTGTATGGACCTCTGAGGCTTTATGGATTTATGGATTTATTTTAGGCAATAAAATTTTGGTTCTTTATGTTTTAACACCAGTAACCGGAGTTGCCGATGCTAAATTAACAAAAGGTCTGGATTAAGGTTTAATCGTATACTATGGAGCAAACTAGAAAAAAGCTTGACTCTACCATGACCATGTCCAGGCTCTTGTCCCAGTCAGAGTCAACAAACACACACACAAACAACCACTCACACCTAGGGGAAATTTGGAACAGCTAATCAACCCTACCTTTGGTCTGTGGGATGAAACCCACTCAAGCATGGGGAGAACATGCAAACGCCACACAGCAATGCCCAGGACCCTCTTGCTGTGAGGTGGACGTGCTAGCCACTACACCACTGTTCCACCTTTATTATTATTATTATTATTATTATTATTATTATTGATGACTACTACTTGGGATCCATGCATTATCTGGGTGAGGGTCAGACCTGCAAGGTAAAATCACAGCCATGTCTCTGTGTCAGTTTGGTGAAAAACAGTTGATGATTTAGGCTCTAACATTCCCAAAGCAGGATGACCAAAAAAAACCCCTCACTGCAATGTTCGATCAGGATGGGACTTAAACCATAGAGGACCCAGATGTGAAATAGAAATTTAATTCTGCGGGAATTGGGCTTATCTCTCGAGTGCTCGGACAGGACTGGTCCAATTAAAGAGCTGATTAGTTGAAGTCAGTACGTGAGAGCTGGAAAACACGCAAATGTGAAAGAGGATTTTGTGAAAGAACTATCTCCGTTGTTGAATGTCACACATATCTAAATGATAGCATGCTCTTGCTTGATGACTCTTACTTTACGACTGATACTGTGAGACAAAGTTCACTATTGTATGCCAGCTGTTGCTCAATGATGTGTCAACACATCTCAGCCACACAGAGCCCTTCATGCTCGTTTATAATTAGTTCTTTATGCTTCTTTTTTTCTCTCTAATTTTGTTGTAATGAGTGGATCGGTGTTAATCTCATCTTGGTGCAATGAAATGTCTGTGTGATGGCAGTGACGGTGTAAAGAAAGTAACTGGTGCATAGCTCAGATGTTACAGAAATAGCCTTCATCCTAAAATTGGGATCTTGCAAGCTCAGATTTCAAGGTCAGTGTGTGAGGAACTGTACTGTACTGAACGTCTTGGCTTATCCAGGAATTTATTATTTATTTTATTACTTTTTCCCTTTTCTGTCTTTTTTTTTTTTTTCTGTTTAGTATGTACGGGCCCGTCCATAAGTATTTAAACAGTGACAATATTTGTGGGACCTTCTGCATTCAGTTTTGTCTTCAGGAAGTGAAAAGCATGCTCAATTGAGTTGACTGACTCGGACATTTACATTTAGAAGCTCTTTCTTTGTACGTTTTCGGTTGTAATCCAAAACCTTTGACTGAATCTGAGCAGAAAGTATATCTCTATAAATTCATGATTCATTTTGCATCTTCTTTCAGTAAACAGCAGTGTCCACATCCACCATGTTAGACAAGTGATTGAAAATGTTCTTTCTGAGTGTATGTGATTATATATATTTCTCAGAAATGAATAAAGATAACAAAAGGCATTTCGTGTGTCAGGGATATCTCTCTGTTAAGAAAGATGACAAATAATGACAGACATTAAGCATATTTGGCATCCTTTTTACGTTTTAGAAACATTGTAAACAGGCAAGCAGCCCTGGAGTAACTTCTGAGTCCTTAATCGTCATCTCAGTGTCGCATGAATTTCATCATGTAGTCTTTAATGAAAGCCCCGAGGTACAAGACCTGAGGTCCTCTCTGCGTTTTTAGAAATCTTGCCACGACACCTCTCCTCCCTTAAGCCCAGGTGATTTGCACAAGCACTGTTTGGAGCTTAGTACCCCGTAACACACGCGCACACACAACCTCCCTCCTTCCCTCCCTATCAGTGGTCCACATCAGCACTTCCCTGAATGCCTCAGCCAATCAATGAGGCCAACAGCTGCATCAGCCCCCATGTCAGTGATAGTGCAAGTGCTCCTTAAATGAACATGCTGTGTACAGCTTTTTTAAATCAGCAGCTTTAAAGCACAGCTGGATAATGAGGGGTAATTTTAGGAGCAAAATGAGTGTCAGGATGAAATAAAGGAGCCAAAACTGCAGAGCGTAGTATCGTAGGCTGAAGAGATGATGAAAGAAGCGAGTAACTTTCCTGCCTTTGTTGCATTTATTAGGGAGAATGACCTGTCTGTCTACCTGTCTGTCTGTTTAGGATTTATTTTTTCTGTCATGTCTTTGTTTTTCCTAAGCTGTAATTGCATTGTTCACACAGCAGATGGAGCAATAATGTACAGGATTGAATGCATATGACATCAGTTTTGTTGAGAAGAAACGAGCTGTTGTGTGACTGTACAAATAGATTCAGCAAGAAATACTTTTATAAACTGGCAAAAAAAAAGAAGCAAATGAAAGAAATTGGCTTATATTTAGACCTGCCTTCACTAACAAAATTAAAAGTACTGCTTAAACTAAACTCTTTCAAAATGAAATAAAGGATAATTAGCATGAAAAATCATCGTGAAGTTACTTTAAATAGTCTGTTTAATTGAACTATAGATTCATCTTATAATTCACGTGTCTCAAAATTCATATGCACACAGACTTACATACAGAGATTTAATATACCAATATAACCAAATTAGCTGTTTTACTGCACGTCGTCCGTTGTGTTTATGGACGGCACTTTAAGAGAATACCTATATTTGTATTTCTACTGGAATGTTAAGAAGCGTTTCTATTTTCTGCAGTTCCTCAGAGTGACAAAACAGTACCTGCCTCACCTGGCACGCCTATGTCTCATCAGCACCTTCCTGGAGGACGGCATCCGCATGTGGTTCCAGTGGCACGAGCAGCGAGACTACATCGAAGCTACTTGGGGCTGCGGCTACTTCCTGGCCACATGCTTTGTGCTGCTTAACCTTTTAGGACAGCTGGGTGAGCTTTCATGCGCTTTTGCTGTACTGAAGACATGATGGGAGCATTCTTTTAGAGAATGGGGATCAAGCAGGAGACGAGCAGATTTGTGTGTAAACTGTTTGTACAAACATTTAAAGATATTTTGTTGTCAGAAAAAAATTTGTTGGCTGGTCAAATAATCCTAACCTATCACTTATGACTTGAAATTTGAGTTCTGTTTGATTTGTGCAGTTTTTACACTCAAATTGAAGTCCAATGTGTTTAAATCGGGTTGAGGGATGTAGTTCCTGGGGAGCTCGCCATTCAGTATTTCCTCTCACTGAGTTTCTAGAACTGTTTGGACCCAACCACCATTATACATATTTCTCTGTTGTTTGTATTGTGTATTTTAATTCTGTTAATTTTGTTCAGCCATGTGAATTTCCTAAACTGGATTGTTTTCCCTTGCAGGTGGCTGTGTCCTTGTTCTCAGTAGAAATTTTGTACAGTATGCTTGCTTTGGATTATTTGGCATTATTGCGTTACAGGTAATGAAGCAACTTTAAACTTTAAGAAAAGAAAAAGCATTCGGATTCAAATCTAATGTGTGTTATTTCTTTATCCTCTGTTTCAGACTGTTGCCTACAGTATCTTATGGGATCTGAAATTTTTGATGAGGTGAATTCAGTCATTAGATTAAGGATTTTTAATCCATATTTAGTCCAGACCACATCAGCATTTTTATGAAACTCTGGAGGTCCATAATTGATTATTTATTTATGGTGGTTGTGCTTGGGTGAGCTGTGTGTCTGCTTGTAAGAAGGATTGTACAAAACCTACTGACCAGATTTCCATAAAACTTAGTGGAAGCCTGGAGTATGGGTAAAGGAAATAACCATCAAATCTCAGAAGGGATCCGATTCAAAGAGTGTCTCCACAAATTCACTTTGTATAATGTTGTGAGATGTGGCATTGGTGGAAGTCGTGCTCATTAATAAAACATAAATCTTGAAGTTCCCCAGAGAGCAGTTTAATTCAAGTTTAGTAGTGACAAAATGTAACCTGTGTGTGTGTGTGTGTGTGTGTGTGTGTGTGTGTGTGTGTGTGTGTATATATATATACACCCTGCGATGGCCTGGCGAGCTGTCCGGGGTGTACTCTGCCCTCGCCCAGAGACGGCTGAGATGGGTGCCAGCCTCCCCGCGACCCTAATTAGGATTAAGCGGTTCAGAAAATGACATGACATGACATATATATATATATATATATTATGACTCCACTGGATTCATATTCAAATTTAGTACATAATGCTTGGAAATGGCGCCATCTGATTGGTTCGTTCACCTACCAAACTCTGGTTTAATGCCTGAATCAAAATGTCAAACAAAAACTTCGTGTGTCACGGTCACTGTTTCTGAAATCCTAAAAATTCAGCAAGATTTCGTCCCAGAAGAAAATCCTCAGAAAGTTACGGAATATGGTTTTCGTGTTTTTCAAAGTAAAGAGTCACTTTTTACCCCTTAGCCGTCAGGCTGTCGGGGTTCTGTTATGGCCTGCATCTGCGTCTGCGTCCTCGTCCACTTTACATTTTGTCCGGGCTATTTCACAAGAACTCCTGGCCAGATCAATGTGAAATCTTCCATGCAGGTTTTTTATGGTGTGTAGGTGTGCATAGCTTTGTCAGTTTTTCTGCGTGACCTCTGACCTTGTCACAATGACCCTTGTAAATTTTGTCGGGGCTGTTTCTCCAACCCTGATGGCTTTTTTTTTCAAACTTTGATTTTTATAAGATGCCCACTGTCCTTTTTTTTTTTTTTTAATTAAAACCATAAAAATCTTGTTTAGTTTACAACACCGCCCGTCATCTCCTGTTCAGCCAATCAGCAACATGATGCTGTTGATTGGCTGGAATAGTGTTGCTTGGCCTGTTTTTTGTTTCACGTTAACAGAGTCAGGAATGTGTATGAACATTGGACCTTTAACATATTAAGAAATGATGTATTCGCACAGTGATGTCTCTACCATTGGTGTTTGTGTGCAGGAACATGGCTCTGGGTGGTGGGCTGCTGTTGCTCTTGGCTGAGTCCCGGTCTGAGGGGAAGAGCATGTTCGCCGGTGTGCCTACGATGGGCGAGAGCTCACCGAAGCAGTACATGCAGCTAGGTGGACGCGTGCTCCTTGTTCTCATGTTCATGACCCTGCTGCACTTCGACTCCAGCTTCTTCTCGGTGAGGCTTCAGCATACTCCGCTTCCTGTCCTGAGAAATTGGAGTGTGAATAAGGATACCTACAGAGTACGATTGGTTCAAAATGTAGCAGAAATATCTTCTTCCCCATGACTGCGTGGGTTTCCGTCAGGCACTCCAGTTTCCTCCCACAGTCCAAAGACATGCACGTTAGGCTAAATTAGGTGTGAGTGTGAATAGTTGTGTGTGTGTGTTTTTGCCGTGTGAAGGTCTGCCAAGCTATTCAGGGTGTATCCTGTCCACGCCCATTGTCAGCTGAGATAGGCTCCAGCCTCCACGTGACCCTAGGGTAGGATTAAGAGGTTCAGGAAAAGAGTGAGTGAGTATTGTAAATACAGAGAAAAGCACATCAGGATGATGCGAAAGTGGATAGTTGGTTATTACCTCCACTCAGTCCTAGCAGTGCACTGAGAAACCAGAGTGATCTGCTTGACCAGTTATCACTCGGTCGTTTCACTTGTTTCCAATTCTGAGCTAATCGCTATGATTCCAGCGCAGGTGATTACGCCACAGTTGTGTGAATGATTAGAGCCACAGGATGCCATCATTAGTGTGGAAGTTTTCCCCACTGTGAGGGAAGACATAAAGCTCACACTTTGTAATCCATGTCCGGCCAAGGAAGGGTTCCGAACAACGAACGTTTGGAGCTGCAAACCTAATTAGACACTCACAATACAACCAGCCAGCTGAACATGTCCACTTTGAATAGGCTGACAAGGGAAAACTGCAGATGAGCAGAGGGATGAGCAGACAGTGGGCATCTGATAAAACCCTGTTGGAGGTGGTTCAGAGAAAGTTCAAATCCCAGCCAAGTTACATAATCTACTGTTAGTATATAATAATATATTTATATGCTGTCAATTATAGTTATGTACAGCGGTGGCTTAGTGGTTAAGGCTCTGGATTACTGATCTGAAGGTCGGGGGTTCAAGCCCCAATACCACCAAACTGCCACTGTTGGGCATTTGAGCAAGGCTTGAAAATAATAATAAAAAATAGATAAATTTTCCACATTGGCAAGCAGAGTAAAGTATCGAAAGTAAAAGCACCTCCAAGAAAAATGAAGAGGGTTAAAACGTTCTCACTGACTTACAGACCCCTTTTCGGGACATATTGTAATGCTTTATCCCCATTCTCTTCTTTCAGATCCTACAGAACATGGTGGGCACAGCCCTCATCATTCTGGTAGCCGTTGGCTTCAAGACCAAGCTGGCTGCCCTCACCTTGGTGGTGTGGCTCATGGCCATCAACGTCTACTTCAACGCCTTCTGGACGGTGCCCGCCTACAAGCCCATGCACGACTTTCTCAAGTACGATTTCTTCCAGACCACGTCGGTTGTCGGCGGCCTGCTGCTAGTGGTAGCTCTCGGTCCAGGGGGCGTGTCTATGGATGAGAAGAAAAAGGAGTGGTAAGGAGATTACATCATCTCCTCACGCAGGAAAAACAACAAATCCACTGCCCAGGACACAAGGACTCGGATATCTTAAACCCACCCGGCGCATCTCGGAGCCACCTCCATTCTCATCTTCACCTCGCCTTTTCGTTTCGTTTCTCATTTCTCACGCTTTTCGGTTTTTACAAATTCACAATAATAAAAACCTGAGGTTTTAAAGATGCCTGATTACAGTAAAGAAAACAGCCTGAATGACAGGAAGTGTCTGAGATCATGGCTTTGTTTTGTTTTTCTTCTCTCTCCCCGTATGTCACTGTTGACAAGGATGCTATCTTTAAAAACATTTATAAATGTCGGGATTTTTCTTGACTTCTCATGTGCATTGCTTTATGGTTGTTGTTTTTAAAAAAAACACTTGAGAAATAGCTGTGAATGTGTGCGCGTATCGACTCTGTGAAACGACAGTAATTTAGTACTCTAACACACAGGTTATTTTTTCCCTCCCAAATATGAGCAAATAGTAATAATGAACAGGTGCCACTAATGGTTCTCGGTGCATCTCTGGTTGTTCTTTCACCCTCAGATCAATCCATATGTGCACAGGTGCGCACAGACTCCTGTAACACTGGTCATGGTTTAGACACGTGGGGGTGGGGTTATACTATATATATATAAACTGCTCTACAGAATGCACTGTGTACTGTCTGAACCTTTACTTGGATCCAGACAGTGGACAGACCTTATACGAACGAACAAACAAAATACACTATTTTACACACATGCACAGGTGGAATAGGTCCAGAGAAGGTCTGTTCTGTCATCCGAGCGTCATCTTTAACTGTGCTTTTGCTATCATTAAAATAACGTTAATTTTCAAGGGTTTATAATGTATTTTTGATTTATTTTTGTTTTCAGGCGGAGAAAAAATAAATAAAAGCAAAAAAATAAAAAAAGATCTGCGTCTTGTGTTCAAAA
>JAQMYF010000005.1:14049926-14059926 GCA_030014195.1 Neosilurus mollespiculum | reverse complement strand
ACAAAAAAAAAACACCATGAACTCCAATCACCTTCAAACAATTCCGATGGCTGTACATCAGTACCCCGATTTCTAAAATAATTACTAAATTAAATGGTGGTGTCAGTCCAACATTGCTGACAGTTACACATACAGCACGTCTCTGACAAAGTTCGATACAAACATCAATCACTCAATCAATCAATCAACCTATAAAAAAATAAATAAATAATAATGTTGCATTGAAAACACATAAGACCTTGTTGATAGATAATCAGACATTCAGATAGATAGATACATACATAAATGTATAGTCACACAGATAGATAGATAGGCAGACAGTCATAGATAGATAGACAGACAGTCAGAGATGGATAGATAGATAGGTATATGGATATATAGATCAATAGACAGATATTCAGACAGTCATAGATAGATAGATAATCACACAGTCATAGACAGATAGATAGACAGATAGACAGATGGATAGAGAGATAGATAGATAGATAGATAGATAGATAGATAGATAGGTAGTCACACAGTCAGATAGATAGATATTTATTTGCTAGTTCTGGACAGTGTAGGTTCTGCTGGCGTTTATTTATATAGAGTCCCGCGATACCCGTGTGGAAAATCCACGGTTCAAAGGGGTAAAATCTTACCCTATTATTTGCCGGCATGAAATTGTGGTGTTTGTTCGATATTGTTATCGGAATATTTGAATATCAGAATATCTGAACTTTCGCCTTGATGGTTATGAAATCTGAACATCTTCCCCTATTATCAGTCAGCATGAAATCATGGTATTCGTCAGAAAAATGTATAAAGTAAACAGTTCTATTGTTATCAGACTATTTTAGAGAGCAACTCATGAACCAGAACATGACTGAACAAAACCCAAACGGATCGGTAACACTAACAGTACCATCAGCTACATAACGGTAATGCAGTCACTTGGAAACAGTGGCGACCGACATTACAAAGGCCCTGTTTCGGTATATATAACACGTAAGCACATGCACTAAGGCCGGCGCACACAGTGCAAAGCAAAGTTTATGGCCGTGATACAGCTCAACGGGAACTCTCGGCGAATGGGGAAAAGCCGAGAAAAACAGACAAATTATCGGAGCAGCAAATGCTGGTGTTGGGATTTGACCTCACAACCTCCTGGTCATTGCAGGATGTTCAGAACTGCTGAGTCTTTTTAATTGACTGGGTGCGATCATTAGGGTCCAGGAGATTCCCCACGTCACCGCACCCGGATTAACTGATGATCATCTGGAATAGAGGGCTTTCGCAGCCCCTGTTCGCTGTCGCATTAAAAACAACACCCAGACATGACAGAATAGCAGCAATCCGCTGACTGCACTGACTGCATGTCCGAGCAGCTCACGCAGAACGCTGTGAGGTGTGAAGAATCATGATCCCGTAAAGCCTTCAGCAACAAAAGCTTCACAACAATGCGCTTGTATCAGGCTGAGAGAGAACAATAGTAATATAGTTAACAAGAGTTTATGCGAGTGCAAGTATTTTCTATGTCTGCATACCACTCCTAACCGTGCGCTCGAGTAACACCTAAATGTGTCACCGGTTGAACTTGCCAAATGGCTTCATGGGCACTCTCAACTTCCTTTTACTGTAAAAAAACAAACTGATTCCTCTAATGGGAGCGGTGGGAATTTTTGAGCATGTTCAACCAGCATATTTGTTCTGACATTGTGCGAGCTGGGGCGGCACACCTCACCAATCCATCACAGGGCAACACACAAACCACTCACACTCACACCTAGGGGCAAGTTGGAACAGCCAGTTAGCCTAATGTTCATGTCTTTGGACTGTCGAAGAAAATGGCCCGGCGAGCTGTACCCCGCCCTCGTCCAGGGTCGGCTGAGATGGGCGTCAGCCTCCCCACGACTCTGATTAGGATGTATGCGGTGATGGCGTACATTAAGCATCAGAACATCGAGGCGATTATTCAATTCAACCTGAGACGCATAATTGTTTTAGTGTAAACTACAAATGACCTAGAGAGTGCAAACCTCCACCAAGGTAGTGCAAAGTCCAAACTTTTTCAATCCAGGCTTTATTAACTTTTTATTCAGTGATGTATTTTGCCCGACCTCGCGATGTTTTCATCAGTGAGTGTGTATATTTGGTGTTGTCTGAACTCCAGGCTGTGGAGGAGGGACTGAAATTCTATGTGCGATACGTTATTGAGAGAGCACGTCCGCCACTCAGCAAGAAGGACCTGGGCTCTACAAGTGGAGTTTGCTTGTTCTCCCCGTGCGTACCTTCCAAAGACATGCACATTAGGCTAACTGGCTGTTCCAGATCGCCCCTAGGTGTGTACGTAAGTGTGAATGGTTGTGCGTGTTGGCCCTGGGATGGTCTGGCGAGCTGTTCAGGGTGCACCCTGCAGTGCACACAACTAGTGTTGGCTGAGATAGGTTCTAGCCTCCAAGTGACCCTAATAACAGCACACAGGCATGTTATGCCGGGCCCGGGACTCAGAACCAGGACCTCCTTGCTGTGAGGCGGATGTGCTAATCACTACATCACCGTACCGCCTGATCAGGTGTAGGATATACTACTATGAAAAAAAATTACAAAAAATATTAAATAAAAAAAACCTGTGGATGAGCACACAAGATTTTGTCATGCGAAGTTTAGGTACTGACTTGCAAGACGCGGTTGTGAGAAAGGGACCATGAAAAGCAATGAAATCATGGGAAAGTGGACCAAATGGATTTATGTTAAACTGTCAGAATAGGATGTGGTTTAAATCCTGGACGAGATGTTAGCTTAGCACATAGCACTCATCCAACGATATGTACAATTATGCCATTTAGAGAAGATTCATGCCTTGTGGGTACAACACAATCATTCTGGGGCAGGCTACTTCAATTATAATGTAACTAGACCTTAACTAGATCCAGTGTTGTAATATTGTGCTTTGGTTGTACTCACACTTTGTCCATGCCAAACCCTTTTTTACCCGGTTAATTAATAAGCAGCCCCTCCTGACTTCTAGCTGGTGTGTTAGGGCAGGAGAAGACACCACGACATGCAGGGCAGGAAGTTCTCCTGGATAAGGTGTGGGAAAACCTGCGGTGCAAGATAATTACAGTTGACATATCGGTTAACAGTCATCATCATCACTACAAGTTAAAGGTGCAGTCGGCGATTATAATTCACCTTGTTTTTAAGTCAAATTCAGTGGATATCTCCTCACAGTCTCCCAGATACCCGGGTCCGGCTCGGGCGTTTCTGTGTGGGTTTGCACGTGCTCCCAGTTCTTGCGTGGGTTTCCTCCAGGTACTACGGTTTCCTCCCACAGTCCAAAAACATGCATAGTAGGCTAATTGGATGTTCCAAATTGCCCCTGGTTGTGCGTTTCTGTCCTTTGATGGTCTGGTGAGCTGTTCAGGGTGAACCCCACCTGCGCCCAGTGTCAGCTGAGATAGGTTCCAGCCTCCCTGCGATCCTTGCGGTATTAAGCGGCTTGGCAAATGAGTGAGTGAGTCTTCTGGATGTCCTTTCTGTGAAAAAAAAAAAATCTGGTGTTCATACACAACGCTGTCTCTGTAAATGAGAACTAAAGATGTGAGCCACACAACACTATTCCAGCCATTCAGAAGCTTTCATGCAAAACGACATGTTTCTGATTTGCTGGAGGGGAGATGGGGGACATCACATGTCTTTTACCTCGCCGTTGGAGGAAGATGGGTACAGTATGTATTTGGCTGTTAAATTCAGCAATCTTTCTCCAGAATGGAAGTATATTGTTGCCATCAAATAGATTTAAGAGCTCATGGTGTTGCTGTATTCATTTTATGGTGACACTTTGTTGAGTAAAAAAACCACCGTGCATCCTCAGTGGCTCTGTGACTAATCTGTGGACTGACAGAGGACATGCTTAGAATAGATAGAAAAGAAAAAAACCCTGTTTCATTATTTTTTATCCATTTTATTTGGATTTAGTTTATTAAATGGATGATGACCTGCACCTAAACTGTGCCTTAGTGACAACCTACATATATTAACATGACCACTCATCTCATATGATACGTCCCTTAATTACTCAAACTCCAAACGCTTTTCTAAAGTAAAAATAAATCTTTTAGTTTGGGCATCAGTGGCGTAGTGTTTAGCATGTCTGCCTCTCATCGAGAAGGTCCTGGGTTCAAGTCCCAGGCCTGGCGAGGGCGTTGATGTAGGCAGCATGCTTACATCATAAACTTTCATTCATTCATTCATTTTCTGAACCGCTTAGTCCTAATTAGGGTCGCGGGGAGGCTGGCGCCCATCTCAGCCGACTGTAAATAATGTTTATTGTTTGTTTGCAGGCAAATATTGGACAGGAAGAAGACTTTGACGCAGCCAGAAAGAAAGCTGAGAAGCTTGGAGCGAAAAAGGTAACGGGGAAATCCAGGAAGTTGGAACATTTGTTTGGACAACGTACCGAACTAAAGTTTTTATTATAATTTGTGTTTTGATTTGTGTGTGTGTGTGTGTGTGTGTGGGACAGGTGTTCATTGAGGACTTGCGAGATGAGTTTGTCAAAGAGTTCATCTGGACCTCAGTGCAAGCCAACGCCATCTATGAGGATCGTTACCTGTTGGGCACCTCAATCGCCCGGCCCTGCATCGCCCGTCGCCAGGTCCAGATTGCCCGTCAAGAGGGGGCGCAGTACGTCTCTCATGGAGCCACTGGGAAGGTTGGTGCACACTGCTCTCCCTTACTCCCTACATCCCATCCCATCCTGTCGCCCTCACCGTAAGGGAAATGTCCAGAGTTTTCTATGCAGTCAAACCGAACACTCCATTCAGGAGATCATTAGCGGCGGGCTCTTTCACATCCTGCTTTTAAATCCATGCCGCAAATGAGCTTTAAGGATGTTAGTTGACTAAAACCAGGCCAGGATTGTGGTGCGGTGTAATAAATCTGTATTTAATCTATTGAAATATCTCTTTGGGGCATAGTGGTTGGCCCGTCTGCCTCACAGAAGTCCTGGTGCCGGGGTTCGAGTACTGGGCTCAGCGAGGGCGTTTCTGTGTGAAGTTTGCATGTTCTCCCCATGCTTACGTGGGTTTCCTCCAGGTACTCTGGTTTTCTCCCACAGTCTAAAGATGTCCACATTAGGCAAATATGTGTTGGCCCTGTGATGGATTAAAGAGACGGCTGAGGTAGGCACCAGCTCCCAGAGACCCTATAGGATTACGGGGGTCTTAATACTCTTTGGCCACTAGATGGAGACAAATACCACATTATCATCTTTCAAGCTGTCAATTTGTATTCATATTCATAATCACTCACTCATTTGCTGAACCTCTTAATCCTATGAGGGTCGCAGGGAGTCCGGAGCCTATCTCAGCCGACACTGAGTGAAGCCGGGCTTCACCCTGAATAGCTCGCTAGAGTGTTGCAGGGCCATCACTCACAGAAATTCATTTACACTCACACTGACACCTAGGAGTCACTTAGCCTAACGTGCATGTCTTTGGACTGTGGGAGGAAACTGGAGCACCTGAAGGAAACCCACGCCAGTGTGGGGAGAATGTGCAAACTCCACACAGAAGTACCCCAAACCCGAGAATCGAACCTAGAACCTACTTTCTGTGACTGTTAACCACTACGCCACCGCGCCACCCATAAAGTAATAACTGATTGGTTAAAGGGAGCTCATCCCACATGAGCCCAGGACCCGAACCCTGGACCTAGCTGTGAGGCGGACATGCTAACCACTACACCACCGCGTATACTGTACGGTGTGTCACGTTATATTTAATGATTGTACATTTTTATGAACTGTTTTGATTTTTTTTTTGTGTTTTTTTTTTTTTATTTATGCATTTCATGTTAATTCTTATTATTTTCCCAGGGTAATGATCAGGTACGATTTGAGCTGACCTGCTACGCCCTGTACCCTGAAGTGAAGGTGAGAACTGGATGCTTCCTTTCATCATGTAATCTCTGCACCCTCTTAATTCGGTTTCATGGTTAAATTTTTTATTTCCTCCATCAGATCATCTCTCCTTGGAGGATCCCAGAATTTTACAACCGTTTCCAGGGCCGGAAGGACCTCATGGAGTATGCTGAGGTATCAAGAAATGTCCCTCTCATGGTGATAAATGCTGGTGAAGAGCTTTTTAAGACTTTTAGGTTTT
This sequence comes from Neosilurus mollespiculum, assembly GCA_030014195.1. Lineage (NCBI taxonomy): Eukaryota > Metazoa > Chordata > Actinopteri > Siluriformes > Plotosidae > Neosilurus > Neosilurus mollespiculum. The sequence goes on along the minus strand of JAQMYF010000005.1, from coordinate 14,053,780 downwards.
TCTCTGTAACCTTTTGTATTGAATTGTCTGGATTTCATTCCAGAAACATGGTATTCCTGTCCCGGTGACTCCGAAAGCCCCCTGGAGCATGGACGCTAACCTCATGCACATCAGGTGAGAGCTTATCAGAACAGACCTGGGACTCGCGCCTTTCGAAACATTCGAATGCTGATGTTCATTACGGCTCGTGTGGTCTTCTTTTCACAGTTACGAATCTGGAATACTGGAGAACCCCAAGGTAAAAATCTAAACAACACCCAAACATTTGTTTACCGAATCTCTTAATCCTATCAGGGAGCCTATCTCAGCCACCTCTGGGCGAAGGCGGGGTACACCCCAAACAGCTCACCAGTCTATTGCAAGGCCAACACACCCTCACTGAAAAAAAAAATATGTGTTGGTCTACAAGAGAAATCTTTTAAAAGAAGCATTTGAGTTTAAATAAGGGGCGGGGCTAATTAAATCATAACAAAGAACACATTTATCATTATGAAAAATACTTTTCCCCATTTATTCATAGTGAATATTTTGGAGCATCCACATTGTCATGATGATCGCTCTCTCTCTCTCTCTCTCTCTCTCTCTCTCTCTCTCTCCAGTTTCTCTCTTGCTCTCTCTCTCTCTCTCTCTCTCTCTCTCTCACTCACTTTCCAGTTTCTCTCTCACTCACTTTCTCTCTTGCTTACTTTCTCTCTCTCCCTCTCTCTCTTTCTCTAGCTTTCTCTCTCTCTTGCTTTCTATCTAGCTTTCTATCTCTCTCCCTCTCTCTTTCTCTAGCTTTCCAGTTTCTCTCTCACTCTCACTTTCTCTCTAGCTTTCTATCTAGCTTTCTCTCTCTCACTCTTTCGAGTTTCTCTCTCTCTCTCTCTCTCTCTCTCTCTTCCTCTCTCTTTCTCTCTCTCTCTCCATGCTTCCCAAAAAGCTACACTATTTTTACTGTCTGTCACAAAAAGACCTGTCACTGAAAACTCCGCCCACAAATGTTAAATACATGTCCCCTTACAGAAAACCTCATTATAATAATGACAGTATGATTTTTTTTTTAATTAACGTGAAGGAGCTGTTATTATAGAGACGATAAAGCAAGCCTGTGATTTGTGGCTGAAGTGCAGTCGGAGGTGCTTTTATATAAAACGAATCAACACCTTGTGGCCAATCAGATTTGAGAATTAAACAGAACAGTGGCTTAACTGCATTAGGACGGTGTACTCTGGATCTCGCGACCTTTGAACCCTTGCCGCACGCCCTTTGTCCTCTTATTTGTCTTTGTGCTTACGATGTGTCAATGATGAGGCTAGGACGGACGAACGGAGAGATGGACAGACAGACAGACAGACAGACAGTGACCTGTCCTCACAGTGGCTTCGGCTAATTTCTGATTTCATGGGAATGCACAACCCAGCTGGGCCTCCTGGCTGCCTGGCACTCTCGGGGCCACCATTGTGTGCCTTGGGCTTCAACGTGGGAGGGGAAACATTTCAGGGTGACACCGTGACACCGAGATGTCACTGTTAACAGTAAAGTACAAAGAGAGAGAGAGAGAGAGAGAGAGAGAGGCTGAAGAAGCGATGGAGAGAGATCATGTGGTGTCAATGGATTATTCATTCCTATAGACTGTGCAGGAATGGCCACGAATCAATCAAACCGGCTTTGTGTAGCTTATGCTGCTTTTCCCCCTTTCTAATATAAGACGACTGTGCTGATTAAGTAATTAATTAATTTTGACACTGTTATATAAAATTATATAAAAGTGGTTGGAAAATAAATAATTAAATACGTGTATTTTTGATTATTAAAAAAAAGATCAGCGCCCATGTTTCAGGTTGGCAAGAAAGTTTATAAATCACAGCAGTTTATAATAAATATTTTAATAATAAGAGGTAAAATGAACTAAGTTAGATAAATTCGATAGCTAGAAATTCAGATTACATGGTTATGGTTGCCATTTTTGAATAGATGCTGAGTGATTATTCAGCCCTCGATGACCTTGAAATTTGTGTGTTGCTGTCACTGTGATTCTGAAACCTTAAACTTATTAAAATAAAAAACTTATTATAAAATTAAAATTATATTCCAAAATATAGATATAAGAAATATACACAGTTTTGAAAATAATGGCAGGACGGTAGCGCAGTGATTAGCACGTCCGCTTCACAGCAAGAAGGTTCGATTCCTGGGCTCAGGGTGTTGCTGTGTGGAGTTTGTGTGTCCTCCCCATGCTTGTGTGGGTTTCCTCAGGGTACTCTGGTTTCCTCCCACAGTCCAAAAACATGCACAGTAGGCTAATTGGCTGTTTCAAATCACCCCTAGATACACCATAAAAATTGTATTTAATTGTATTTTGCCTTTTTTTCAGGATTTGTGTAGTATATATATTACTGGTAAAACAATATACTAAAACAATTATTCACCTGAGACTTGGTGGATATTCATGAAAGTCAGCAATATCCACCTCACTGCTGGTGAATAATTTTTTTTTGACAGAGTTGGTATCGGTTGAATGACAAACATTTGTCTGTCCACAAAGATTTTTTCAGTTAGTCAGTCACACAATCGTCAATTTCCCAATACAACAGTACAATATTCCAAAACTTTTCCTTTTCTTTCTTCTTCTCTCTCTCCCTCTCTCTCTCTCTCTCTCTCTCTTTCTCTCTCTCTCTCTCTCTCTTGACCTCAGATTTGTCCTCCAGTCATGTTAGTACTCATTAACATAGCATATCTGTCAGACTTAAAGACCCTAGGCCTACCGGAGAGTGACCCGGAGGACAGATATGAAAGAGAGACCTTGTTGTTTTGTAAATACAATGAGACCTTTGGTGTGACTCTAAACTGGAGAGGAAATTAAACGTGTCTCTGTGCTGCTCATGAGCTTGTTAATTCTTAACCGTGGGGGGGAAAGTGCATAGCATTGGGAGGTCATTTATTTTAGGAGGCCAGAGGGAGTAAAAAACATTATGTCCTTATTTTAGTCTACATACGTACCATCATACAATTTACATACCTTTGTACATACCATCGTACAATCTATACAACTTCATACAAACCATCGTACAGTCTACATACCTTCATTCAAACCATTGTACAGTCTACAAGCCTTTATACAAACCATGTTACAGTCTACACATCTTCATACAAACCATCGTACAGTCTATATGCCTTTAAACATACTATTGTAAATTCTACCTACCTTGTACTCTTCGTACAAACCATATACAGTCTGCATACCTTTGTACAAACAATCTTACGGGCTACCTACCTCTGTACAAACCATCAAACAGTCTATATACCTTTGTAACTACTATCGTACAATCTACCTGCTTTCATACAAACACTGTACAGTCTGCCTACCATTGTGCAAACCATCATACAGTCTACATACCTTTGTACAAACCATCGAACAGTCTACACACCTTTGTACATACTATCGTACAATCTACCAATTTCATAACCATTGTACAATCTACCTACCTTTGTACAAACAATCGTTCAATGTACATACCTTTGTCTATACCATCACAGTCTAAATCCCTTCTTATATACCATCGTATGGTCTACCTACCTCTGTACAAATCACCTTACAGTCTCCGTACCTACGTACATACCATTGTACAGCCTACCTACCTTCATGCCACCATAGTACAGTCTAAATATCTTCGTACACACCATCGTACCGTCTATATACCCGAGTATTTTTTTGAGTTTTATGACATGATTGTACACTTTTGCATTCTGATTATGGAGTCTGTTTACGGCTTATTAACGCTGCTCATGATTTACATAAGGGCGGCACGGTGGCGCAGTGGTTAGCACGTCCGCCTCACAGCAAGAAGGTCCTGGGTTCGATTCCCAGCTCG
>JAQMYF010000005.1:14006854-14045195 GCA_030014195.1 Neosilurus mollespiculum | reverse complement strand
ATATGTATATTACCTGGTATTAGATTTATTAACGGGGGGGTGGGGGGGGGGGGGTTGTTCCTTGTTAATATAACATAATCAAGCCCTATTTCAACTTTGTTCATTCATTCATTTTCTAAGCCGCTCGATCCTAATTAGAGTCGCGGGGAAGCTGGCATCTTAGCCGACTCTGGGCGAGGGCGGGGTACACCCTGGACAGCTCACCATTCCATTGCAGTGCCAACACACATACAACCATTCATACTTCCTCTCACACCTAGGGGCGATTTGGAGCAGCCAGTCAGCTTACTGTGTATGTTTTTGGATTGAGGGAGGAAACCGGAGTAGCCGGAGGAAACCCACACAGGCACGAGGAGAACATGCAAACTCCACACGGAAACTCCCCGAGCCCGGGAATCAAACCTGGATCTTCTTGTTGTGAGGCGAACATGCCCTTAACTTTGTACAGTCCTATTTTACACCAGTGCCTGAAGTGCAGTCATTCCGCCGAAAAAAACAGTGCAGCGAATTTTGTGCTTTTAGCAGAGACATGTTTCTTCACTCGTTTATCTTCTTATCTCGTGCCGGAAAGCGGCGAAGCGGAAAAGACAGGAGGGGGTTGCTGGGGCGGCCGGGTATGCTGTTTAGTTAAAAGGAAAAGCAGAGCTGCTCATTTGGACGTCGATTAGTTATCGGGATGTTTGTCTGGTAAAGGTTTCCATTTAAATGCGCCCGGTGGTTATTTTGCATAGCTCCCCTGCAATTTGTCTCTGCTCGGGATGCGTCGTCTGCTGTCTCGACATAATGTCAGGTAATTGGCAGGGGGTGTCTCCGTATGACTCATCCGCAAACCCCCCCATGCAAATGTAGAGGAGACGGAGACTTGAAGTGGAAAAATGCAGATTCGCTGTGAAAATCGGAAAGCACGGGATCCGCTTGTACGGGTTGAGGGTGCCAAGACCTTTACACACACACAGGAAAAAAAGCTAGACTAAAAGAGCAAAAAGTTTTTCTCATCCTCTATTACACCCAGTGTGTATTGTTACAGAATCTAGATAAGGGTTCGAACTCATACTCATTGTAATAACACCATATTTCCTGTTTTTTTTTTTTTTTTTTTACAGAGCCACGCCCCTTCTGACCTCTATCTGATGACCAAGAACCCTCAAGTCTCACCGAATACACCAGATGTGATTGAGATAGAGTTTAGCAAAGGTATATATCTATCTATATATATATATATATATATATATGTGTGTGTGTGTGTGTGTGTGTGCGTGTGTGTTTTGACCCATCAGTCAGCTCCATGATGGGCGTCAGATCCCCTGCTGTGTTGTGATATTGACCAATCTTCAGTCCTCCTCGCCTCGGTCCAGCCACTCTGACACACTTACAGCACCCAATCCTCTCCCAATATAAAAACATGGGTACTAATGTCAGTCATCAGCTGCGGAACGTTCCGGAACAAAAAAATGGACAAAGTGAAATGAGCCGTTGTGGATGTCCGAGGGTGCTGACCAAAAAAAACCCTAAAAATACATTGCACCATTACGACTGTTACCATAGTAACTCCTCTGTGATGAGTGTTCGGTATGGGTCGTTGCTTCTGTTCGGTGCATTTTAAACATCAAGACATAAAGAAGCACCAACACCACAATGATTTACACCCAAAATGAACCAGTGCTTGTATGGTGTTGATTAATTTTCTATAACAGCACGGCTCCTACATTCTATTAGGGTTGCGGTAGCCTGTCTCAGCCGATACTGTGCGAAGGCGGGGTACCCCCCGAACAGCTCGCCAGCCCATCGCAGGGTCAACACTTATACAACTACTCATGCTCACACTCACACCTAGAGGCAATTTGGAACAGCTAATTAGCCTAATGTGCATGTCTTTGGATTGTGGGAGGAAACTGGAGTACCCAGAGGGAACATGTAGAAAGAACATGCAACCTCCACACAGAAACACCTTATCTGAGACTGGGACCTTCTTACTGTGAGACGGACGTGCTAACCACTACGCCACCGTGCCGCTATTAGCATAAACAGTTCATAATAATATGCACATTTTAATACGTTATCATTGCCATAGTAAATATAGTATATATTCGTGTACTGTAGGTCTTTTTAATGACACACTCACATAGACACAGGTGTACTTACTGGAAATTTCCTGAAACACTGATCTTGCCATTTAACTACTTCACCTACCAAATGTACACGGGAACGGCAGAATCTGATTGGTCCTCTATCTGGGGATTAAAAAAAATTATCCTAAGTGGAGGCGCCGACTTCACTGTCGCACAGCAATGTGGCGTAGTACTTTGCACAGGAAGAAGGTCCTGGGTTCAATTTCCTGGCTGTTTCTATGTGGAGCTTGCATGTTGTCCCTGTGTGTGTGCATGGGTTTCCTCCGGGTACTCCGGATTCCTCCTTAACGCTAACTGGCTACTCTAAATTGCCCCTAGGTGTGGGTGTGAGTTTGAATGGTTAGGTGTGTGTTGCCCTGCGATGTTCAGGGTGTACCCCGCCTTCGCCCACATTCGGCTATGATAGGCACCAGCCTCCCCGAGACCCCAGTTGGAGTAAGCGGTTTTGGCAAATGAGTGAGAGTACGTAAAAAATTAAAACACTGCGTTCCCCAAATCTTCAGGAGAGAATGAGAACCCTGGGACATGCATTTTTTTCTTCTCAGAGCTTACATCCCGAGTTTGCAGTGAACTGATGGGAGCAGACAGTGATGTCATTGTGTTGTTTAAGCGAGTCTATGATCCTTTTCTGATCAGTATTCATAGATTTTAGTCACCTCTATTTAATGTCCATGAGAAAAGCTGGTTTACTGACAACACAAAAGATCCACCTCCTCCTCCCTGGTAAAAAAGTTCTCCTTTTTTTATTATTCTCTTTTTTTTTTCTTTTCTTCTCTGGTACTTTCTCAGCGCTTGCTTTCTCATCGATTAAAAAGAATTTTTAACTACTAAACCTATTCCCTCTTGTCATTTTACAAGCCCGGCCCCTCCCTTTTGCTTTTCCCTGTCTTGCACTCACTCTAGGGGTAAAAAAAATAAAAAAGACAGGGAATGACAGAGATAAGGCCCTAGGAAGGAGAAAAGAGAGGAAAAATGTAAAGCTTTAATTTTTCCTACAACTGTGTCTGCCGCGTCTTTGTACTATTCGGAGGAGAGGCCGAGGCAGAGAAAAGGACCCGCTCCTTGATCGACACTGGGGAGGGGGGCATCCGAGAGACTCGCACTTTCTCGCCGTGGTTTAATTTATTTGAACTTTTAATCTAATTATTAACTATTTGCAGTGATCCCCGGTATTGTTCCGCAGGCGAGGCCTGCTCTTTCGGGGCGCCCTTGCACCCTTTGGGGCGCTCCCAGGATATGGGAATGGGGTGTCTGACAAAGGAACATGTCTGAAAATATTTTGTCAAGTCCCTTTTTTACGTGTCATTCTAACAGGGCTTTTACACCCACGGCCCAGAAAGGGCGACCTGAACCGCTCCATTCGGCCGTGATTGGCAACTGCAAGCATGCTAAATGCTAATGAGGCTCCCAGATGCATAGAAAAGGGGTAGTAGGCGGTTAAGGATATAAACGATCAGCATTTTTTTTTTTTTTACTTTTTCTCCTCCCTGTTCAAAAGAGTCCTCGAGCCCTCTCTTGTCTTTCTTCCAGCCGCACTAGATCTCCACCCTAAGCTTGGTCTATTGCATCGTTTCCACCTTTGGCCTCCGAGTTGCTCATTTCATGCTATGAATAAGTAGCCTATTGACAGTGATTTATTTATGGGGCTACAAAGGATGTGGGGTGAAAGGAGCGAGAGCTGGACCAGGCATGGTGGCTCTTAGATGGTGTTATTCTGAGCCAGTGTTCAACTCGGTCCCAACTCGGTGTCTTTTTTGTTTCTTTCTTTTTTTTAGCATGGATGTCTTTCATGTTGAGACACAGAAAGCATTCGACCTCATTACTCATGCAAAAGTGCAATTACTAATAAAAACAAATCCTCGTACAAAAGTTCACGCTTTAACTCCTCGCTCAGATTAACAACAGAAATATAAACTCTAAAATTTACTCTACTGAAAGCGTAAAAATTCGGCGGCATCCAAGATTTATTTTAGGATCAAAGCCCAAAGAGGACCATGCAGCAATAATCATTTAGAGCCCCACACACATCATCCTGAAAACTTTGATAAACACATCGGGGGCGTGGTTAAATTTTAAGTTTGTAGTATGTCCTAACTCATTTGCCAAAACGCTTCATCTTACAACACTGCACACCCTGAACAGCTCGCCAGACCATCACAAGGCCAACACAACTATTCACACTCACATTCACACCTAGGGGCAATTTGAAACCCACACCCTGTACGTTTTCTTGTGTCCGCATTGACATTCAGCAAGTCCGCTTCATGTTTATACACCAGTGAAGATCATACTTTGTCCATCAAATGTCCAAAGTTCAACCACGTCCTCCACGCCCATGGAGACCATACCACGTACTTATCAGATTCTTTTACTGTCTCCACCCAGTTTTTTGAGGCCGTCATGGGAATGTGGCTGAGTGTGATGGCGTCTTCGCTTTTAGCTTGTCATCTCAGATGGTCAGCTAGCCGGGTCTCTGCTGCAACTTTCCGCAGTCACCTTAAAGCTATGTTGCTTTCGTCCAACGCTCGCACCGATATCTGTCTCTACCAGTGAACTAGCTCACCCTTCCCAGAATCCTCTGCAAGCTATATTCCAAAAACAATCAAAACATTTTGGTGACATCTGAGGCCATAGATATATTATTGAAGTGTCTTTCGACCAATTTTGTTTTGGTCCTGAACTCGGGCTCGGCGCCCTTTCAGGCAGCTACGAGGCAAAGATAATATAAAGGGAATCAATAGAGATACTTTACAGTGAATTTGTGTAGAGCGTGCTGCATATAACAAACTCACTGGCCGGTATGTAATCAAAAACAATAAATGTGATTCGAGGATGTTCGATCCAGCCCCTTTAATAGGACCGTAAACATCTGTTGGAAGTTACAGATCTGAAACCTGTAGCTAAGTTTAACTAGCAATAGCTTTATTCCAAATCTCAAAAATATTAGCTGGCAAAATAATCAAGCCTACTGAATGCTAATCGTTAGCTTTTACAATACAGCCTCCCATGATAAACCCAGAGTGTGCATAATGATGTGAATTAAGGCTCATTCTCACTGTTAAAGTTTAGATCTGAAGCCTGTTACTGCCATTCTCACTATCACACGCTCTCTCTCTCTCTCTTTCTCTCTCTCTCTGTCTCTCTCTCTCTCTCTCTCTCTCTCAAGAGGACATGGTGACACAATAGCTGGAGTGTGTAATTAAATTACTGAAGGCTCTGCTCACAATTTCACAGCTTTAAGAGTAGTAAAGCTTTTGAATTTATAAGTGCTTTTCTTCAGCGCTGCTATTCACCTCTTCCCACCACTCCTCCCAAATCACTCCATCCCTCCTCCTCATCTCTTCGGCTCTGTATTCAGTTTAGGTGTTTTTTCATCCACAGCCAAATTGGCTAGTCTTGTTCGTTTACCACTAACTTGTCCAGAAACTCTTTCCGGTTGGCTCGTTAGATAATTTGGCTTTGGTGTTGATGTTGGTGTTTAAATAAAGAAATAAATTTGCATCTCAGATGCTTAGAAATGTCAATCACCAGCTGTAAAGATCACTTTTTATTTGTTGTAATGTTATAAAGTCACTGGTGTTCTGAAGTTAAGCTAGTAAGGTGAGGTTATTATTGCCTTCGCCCAAAATGGAGTTTGGTTTCTGCAAGGATTTTTACCAAACTTTGTGGCGACACTACCCTACCTGAGTCCCAGAGATGGTGTGATTTTGGAATGTTAAGGTCAAAGGTGAAGGTCGGAGCAAGGTCACAAAGTCTTACATTTATTTTAACATTTACAGTAACTGATGGACGTCCTTATCCAGAGCGACTTTATGTCATTTTAGTCAGTTAAGGTCTTTACTCAAATGGAAGCTTGGTAGTACTGGGGCTTGAACCTCCAACCTTCTGATCAGTTATTCGGAGACTTACCCACTGAGCCAAAACTGTCCATTTTAACACAGAGATCTGGAGGTAGAGTGCTTATAACTTCGATAGACATACTGTTACTATGGAGCACTAATAGGAAACGTATATGAATTTTCAGCTGAGACAGTTAACTGACCAGAAAAAATCAAACCCCAGCCATCTTGTAAATCCTTGAAACGATTTTTATAATCCATGTATTATAAAACATTTCATAAGACGAGCATGTGGGTAATTTGAACCAGTACCCATATGGGGAATATTGGCTACATTATCTATGCAGTGTGGTGAAGGTACCTTACATTCTATGAATGCCCCTCTAGTTTATTTATTTCTGATTTTATATTTATTATATTACCTACAGGTGAAAATTAAATTGTATAAACCATTATATCCGTGTTATTTCTTCCATTTTTTTAAGTGTCTTTGTTGCAAAGCGAATGTAGAGGTTTTTAGGGTGTCACGGTGGCATAGTGCTTAGCACGTCCTCCTTACAGCAAGAAGGTCCTGGGTTCGAGTCCTGGGCTCAGCGCAGGCATTTCTGTATGAGGTTTGCATGTTCTCCCTGTGCTTGCGTGGGTTTCCTCCGGGTGCTCCGGTTTTCTTCCAACAGTCTAAAGACATGCACATTAGGCTAACTGCCTAGGTGTGGATGTGTGTGAATGGTTGTATGTGTGTTAGCAATGCTTCATATTTTATATATAAAATGCTGCCTCTTAAATGGACAAATGTGTGTGACAGGTATACCGGTTAAGGTGAGCCACCAGAAAGATGGAACTTCCAAAGACACGCCGCTGGACATTTTCAACTATCTTAATGAAATAGGGTACATTAATGCCGCAAACATGTTGCCATAGCTTCAATCATGGTATATCTTATACAGTATATCTTATATATGTCTCTGTTTCATTTGTGTGTGTGTGTGTGTGTATGTGTGTTTGTGTGTTTTATATATCTTTTCAGAGCAAAGCACGGAGTCGGCCGAATCGACATCGTGGAAAACCGATTCGTCGGAATGAAGTCTAGAGGTACGTACTTCCTTATATCTGGAATAATTATTGATTGATTGATTGTGTTTTTATTTTATGTGTATGTGTGTGTTTTAATCATGGGCGTCACATGAGAGCATCAGAGTTATGAGTGAACCCACTTCCTTTCCATTTTCCTTCACTGTGGCAGGTAGACATGTAAAATCTTCCAATTTTATTATAGAATTGTTTGTCGCTCCGCTCAAAAAGAAAGATGAAGGTGTTTGATGTAGAAGCTGCAGAAACAGGAAGTGACAGCCTGTGTTTATAATGAAATCGGCCTGAACGTAGCGAAGTGAGATATTGTGTGTGTGTGTGCGCACGTGTCAGGATTCTTCAGGAGAGGAACGGATTGCACATTACTCTTGGTTGATGGCTGTCAGCGGAATAATGCCGAACAGATATGTGGTGGACCTGGCAACCCTCCTCTGGCCATTAGTGCACTGTTTGTGTTTGTTGTTCTCACTGGCTCAGACTCGCACTCAGCTGTCACACTGTCAGTCAGGATGAAGTCTAAAACCTTCCGAAGGTAAAACCGCTCAGGAATGTACCAGATTTATATCCAGCTGTTGATATAAAAAACATAAACATAAACCGTTTTTTTTAAATAAGAGAGCATGGTGTAAACAGAATATTTCTTCAGGCAATTTTTGCTTTGCTTTTATTGCACCGTGTAGAAAACCAGAAATACAGTGTCGTATCACACACATCTCATATTCAAATATTTATATTCATGATAAACTCTAAAATTAAAAATGTATTAATTTGGCTAATATTATTGTTAACGATGCACAAGGAATAAATTCAAGGAATTCAGACAATGAAAGCAATCAATCACTCATTTGCTGAGCCGCTTAATCCGCTTAAAGGGTCATGGGGAGGCCGAAACCTATCTCAGCCGACAATGGGTGAAGGGAGGGTACACCCTGAATGGCACGTCAGACCATCGCAGGGTGCCCACCCCTTGGACTCCAAATTTGTATCATGGGGATGACCAAAAAAGCGCAATTTTTGTAATTTTTTCACTGAAATTGTCCATATTAGAGCAACATGACTGCTTTCTGCTTTGATCCATAGCAACATTCATGCCCAAATATAAGCTAAAATATATAAAATATTATCAAAAATGCTAAAGTGCGTTCTCACTTAACATGCGTTGTTATCCTGTGCAGTGGATCCCGACATGCATGTATTAACAAGACTCTACTGTAATTATTATTATTATTCATTCATTCATTCATTCATTTTTCAACTAACTTAATTTTAATTAGGGTCACAGGGAGGCATAACATTCTCTATGCATTAAATATTTCTTTATAAACCCTGCACATCTCCAATATACAAGCCCTTGGCAACAATGGAAGGAAGAAGCCTTGAGAGGAACCAGGCTCAGAAGGGAAACCCATCCTCATTCAGGTGAAACCAGATAAAAATACAAACCACGCTGCAGAAACTTCACTACAGTTTAACATGAAGTCTAGCTGGTTATCTTATAGCTGTAATGGGAATTGTAGTCCTAAATCATTTCATTAAAAGAGTTTATATCACCAGCAGTGGAAAGTTATCTTCACAGAGTGGATATAAGTCCATATGGATCATCATCAGCAGGAGCGAGAGGCTTTTAAGATGAGAACTCCAACCAGTAGTAGCACATCAAGACTATTGGTTCAGTAAAGGCAGTTTCGGTTCTCCATTCGACACAAGCGTGGAAGGGAATGTTATTCGTGTTAAGGCCTAGGAGTCACAAACAAGCTCAAATATTTCTCACTAACCCCAAGAATAGATTTGTAAATCTTCCTTTTGTGCAAATAAATAAATAAATAGAACCAGGTTTTTTATCCCGTCACTGGCCGTTAGCCGGACCTGATCGTGCCTGGGGTGATGTGCAGTCGAGTGTAATCTGTGTGTGTATTTTTTGTGTAATGGAGGCTTTGAAGTGTTAAAACCTGGTGTTAATTCCTCCCTGCACTCTGGGAGAGAGCTGTATTTGCTCAGATAGCAGTAAGAATGCTAAGCTGATTCAGTGTACCTGTGTTAGCAGGGCGGGGCGCCCAAAGGGACATGAGCCAAGCGAGGGCTAGTTTAACCACACACATACACACACACACACACACACATACACACACACACACACACACACACACACACACACACAGCTCTGTCTCACTTAGGCTGCATTTTCTGTCCTTATTCTCTCTCTCTCTCTCTCTCTCTCTCTCTCTCTCTCTCGCTTTCTCTCTTACACAAACACACACACACACACACACACACGCCTCTATCTCAGTTAAGCTACATTTCTCCTTCTTATTCTCTCTCTCTTACACACACACACACACACACACACACACACCTCTGTCTCACTTAGGTCGCCTTTCTCTCCTTCTTATTCTCTCTCTTACACACACACACACACACACACACACCTCTATCTCACTTAGGCTGCCTTTCTCTCCTTCTTATTCTCTCTTTTACACACACACACACACACCTCTATCTCACTTAGGCTGCCTTTCTCTCCTTCTTATTCTCTCTCTCTTACACACACACACACACGCGCGCGCGCACACACACACACACACACACACACACACACACACTTTAAAAGATTAATGTTTGCAAATCAGCAGGCCTTTGTCTAGATAATCTGTGCTAGCCAGTCCGTTCCTTTAGGGAGCTTAATTCAGGGAGAGTTATCAGATGCCCCCTTACGGAACTAGAGCACTTTAGCTCTTTGGCTATAGCCTCACTTAAATCCACAGAGCCTTCGTGTATCAGATTGCCAGCTTTCAGTGCTTAAAAGATCAGTCATTCTTTTTTAAGTCCTGTTTTGGCCAGAAGGATCTATGGTCATACAGCTTTCTCTCTGCCAGCCCGAGGCCTGCTCCCAAATTAAGAGCTTTGTGTTAGAGGAATGCTCGCTAGAAACCTGTGGGTGAAACCTGTAGAGAACGCCGATGTTTCTTGTCCCACATTCCAATCATAGATGACTTATAGCTTAGAGACTAGTGTTGCTAATAAACCGAGATATTATACACAGTGCTGAGTATATGGCTCTAAAAACATGGCTATACACATATTCCGCTCTGTTTGGACTCGAGTTAGTATTTTTAAACATGAAATTGTGAATAAAGTCATTTGAGTGTTTACAATCAGGAGTATACTGTCGCTAAGTGACTGAGAAGTACAATGCTAAGTATGTATCTAGCCAGCATACCATGTACAAGCAATATAAAGGACAAATCACATCAAAAATGAGAGAAAATTGGAGGGAATATCAACATTTGCCTCAGATATGTTGGTAAATAGTTATTAAAAAAACAAAACACCCAGGATAAAAAAAACACCATAAACATAACGAGCATTAGCATTAGCTTGTTGAGCTGTTGAACACGTCCTACTCCTCCGTTATTTCTGACCAGAATCGCACGAAACTTTGCAGGCTTATACCATGACCTGGTGACCGATTCTATGGAGCCGGATTTTTGATTTTCCAAATCAAAATGGAATTATTGGCATATAGCCAGATCTGAATGCGTCACAGATATAGCTATGGTGTGTAGCTCAGTAGAGCTTGGATAAAACAATGAGTAACATCTACAGTTATTATGTGGTTATAAATGCAAACACTGATACGAAATTATAGTTTGGTCCTCAAGAAGTAGCTTCGGATCTTGGTTCCATCTTGTACACTCGTGCTACAATATAAACCTGTTGAAATGGATGAAACTTTAACCTCCCATCTTTCTGCCCTGCTTCGCATTAGACAGCTGAGTGACAGCTTCCTTTGTGCATAACTTAAAAAGCCGTCTCTCTCTCCCACACACACACACACACACACACACACACAGATGTTGTAAATTGCAGTGTGGAAGAGTCAGGGTTGTAGATCTTGGCAGCTGAGCGTTGTTACCCTATCATTTCCGCTTGTTGCTCTGTCTACAGCAGGTGATGGACCACATACTGGTCAGCAGACTTCATTATCTTAATGATAATACCTGAACACTGTACATGAGACCAGACGCAGATATTCTAGTATTTTCTAGACAATTTGACAGCTCTATTAAATTATAATGTCTGTTGTTCAGTTTAGGAATAACTCTCGCATGTGTCTATTTCTCATTCTTGCATGCTGTCAGGTATCTACGAAACCCCTGGAGGCACCATTCTCTATCACGCGCACTTGGACATTGAGGCTTTCACCATGGACAGGGAGGTCAGGCGCATCAAGCAAGGGCTGGGCATCAAGTTCTCTGAGCTTTTGTATAATGGTATGAATCAAAGAACAAAAACTTGCATCTTATCATCAATTCATTCATTCATTCATTTCCAGAACTGCTTAATGCTATTAGGGCTGCGGGGAGGCTGGAGCCTGTCTCCACCGAATCCACGCCAAGGTGGGGTACATCCTGAACAGCTCTCCATTCCATCGCAGGGCTGACAAACAACACAACCATTCACATTCATTCCTATGGAAAAGCCAGTTAGCCTAATGTGCATGTCTTTGGACTGTGGGAAGAAAACTGGAATACCCAGAGGAAACCCACGAAAGCATGAGGAGTACATGCAGCCTTCACCCAAAAATCCCCTGGCCAAGCCTGGACTCAAACCCAGGACCTTCTTGCTGTGAAGTGGAAGTGCTAACCTCTATGCCACCATCGCCCTCATACAGTCATGTTACTATGTTGTGCGTGCCAATCATGCTATCATTTTTCAACTTATCTGATGGCAACAGTGCAATAATTCAGTTATCTCGTGGCAAAATCAGACACGATAACCACTACTCCACCATGTTGCCTTAAATTTCATATTGATTTTATAATTACAAATATTGTGACCCACTGATCTGTTATGTGTATGTAAATGTGTGTTCTCATACATTCTGTCTCTATTCCTACATATGTATTATTTTATATTTTTATGATTTTATAATGACATAAATACCATTCGTAGTCAAGTGTTTAGTGTAAAGCTTCCTGATCTCCTTTGGTTCAAAAAGTTTCCGGTTTAATATTTATACACTTAGAGTTACAGGCAACATAGTAAATGTTACATCATAATAATACCCAGGTATGAGTACCTAGCTGATCTCAAACACACGTCCCCTCCTCCTCCTCCTCCTCCTCTCTCTCTCTCTCTCTCTCTCTCTCTCTCTCTGTCAGACACAGAGCCTCTTCCTTTATTCTCCATCTTTCTCCGTCTCAGGTGTCCTAATCTCTTTGTCACAAGCAGAAGGCTACTCTCTGGCCTGTCTTTCCTTCCCATAATAGGATTTGAACTCATTAGTGGCTGATTACAGATCAGTCTCCCTGCAATTAAAGCCACATGAGAGCAAGAGCAGGCGCAAGGGAACGGCGCACCTTACAAAGGTGTGAACAGATTAAACTCATTAGAGTACTGCGCTCTGGGGACACAGAGGTGACCGGAGCCAGAGAGGGAGCGCCCCGGCCCCTGCTGTCCTGCAGAGAAGAGAGGGATGGACGGATTAAACACAGGGCTTGATTCACACCTGCACACACTCACAGCTCAGTAGCAGAGGGAAAAATGCTGAAGCGTATGTAGCTCGTCTTTGCTCATGGAGCGTAATGTTGTGACTGTATGCAATATTTCTATTACGTTTATCAGAGAAATTATCAGGATCATTTCCACCGACTTTAGAATAAAGATTGTACTGGACTGTATACTTACAACCATCCATCCATCTATCAATCCATTTATCAGCCTGCTTAATCCTACTGGGGTCGTGGGGAGGCCAGAGCCTATCTCAGCTGACTCTGGGCGAAGGCAGGGTTCACCCTGAACAGGTTGCCAGTCCGTCACAGAGTCCACACACACAACCATTCACACATACCTAGGGGCAATTTGAAACAGCCAATTAGCCTAATGTGCATACATGTCTTTGGACTGTGAGAGGAAATCCAGTAGTGCCCTTCAAATTACTATATCTGCTCTACGATGCATGAAAAAATTACTGTAACTGTAATTATGACTGTTTTGTCCCTGTGTTCACCTTTTCACTTTTGCTAGGATTTTGGTACAGCCCGGAGTGTGAGTTTGTGCGCCACTGCATTGCCAAGTCTCAGGAGAACGTGGAGGGCAAAGTGCAGCTGTCTGTGTTCAAAGGTCACGTCTACATCCTGGGACGGGAATCACCCAAATCTCTGTACAACGAAGAGCTTGTCAGGTAACCACCATGACTGTCTGTGTATATGTGGCCATGATTTTATAGCTTGGTAGGGACATTTGTCCTAGTGTGACCATTTGGCTTTTGTATAGAAAAAAATAAATAAATCTCATGGAGATACTTTTTAATTTAGTATCTCATATAAAGGTGATGCAGCTGTGGCCTAATGGTTAATGAAGTGGGTTTGGGACTTAAATGTCGCTGGTTCGATTCCCAAACCGGTAGGAAAAATGTGAGGTGGGGGGGCAGCACCTTCCCCTTCCCCTTCCTCCACCTTCATATCTGAAGAAGTACCCTTGAGCAAGACACCTAACCCCCAACTGCTCTCCAGGCACCACAATATGGCTGCCCACACTCCTCCGAACATGTGAGTGCTCACTGTGTGTGTGTGTGTGTGTGTGTGTGTGTGTGTGTGTGTGTGTGTGTGTGTGTGTGTGTGTGTGTGCGTGCGTGTGTGTGTGCGCTCACTTTGGATGGGTTAAATGCAGAGCCAAATTTCCCTTGCAGGATTACTATGGTATCAAATATCAAAAATTCATATTTTCCATCAACAAAAATATTAATAAATAGTGGAGAAAGTAAGTACACCCTCGGATACAGAAGCTAGTATTGCCCCCTTTAGAAGAAATAATGTCTTGTCTGTGTTTTGTGTAATTGTCCTCCAATCTGTTTGCTAAAATTTTTGACTACTCGTCCCTCAATTGCAAGATGTTTTACAGTTTTCTTGCATGTACAGCCTTTTTCAAACCCCCTAAATTTTGCTAGGGATTAAACATGGGTTTTGACCATCTTCCATAACCCTAATCCTTTTTTCAGGCCCTCTTTGGTGGATTTGCGAGTGTACTTAGGATCAACTTTCATACAGATGATATCACACTGTCTTCAAGCGTTCTTTGATATAATGCAGAATTCATTAATCTCTGAGGCAGCAAAGCAACCCCAAACCATATCATTTCTACCACCTCTCCAGATTCACAGTCAGCATGAGGTTGTTTTCATGCATACCGTCCAGAGCACATTGTTCCGAAAGGCCTGGCCATTGCCTGTATGTTTACTGGCAGTCTGTCGTCCTGCTCTTTTTTTCTTCCATGTGACAGCGCCTCCTAGAGGACACGCACACCTACATGCATTTTAAATACCCTGCATGAGCGTCATCGCCATTCCCAAGACATAAATTTGAGGCAGAGGTTTAAATTAGCCTTAAGGCATATGCCCAGATCTGATGTAGGCCTCTTGTACATGACAAAGTGCAGTGTGTGTGTTGTGTTGCTTGAACAGGTCACTCAGTATGTCATGCAATAAGCTGAGACCATCTGTAGGGGAACAAATCTCGGCAGAGTACCAGTAGCTTTAGAAGGTGAAACAAATGTCAGATTCTTTCCCGTAGTTGTTCCATCCATCGTGTTGTCTCTCTTTCCTTCTGCCTTGTCCTGCGAGAACAGTGAGTGTATTTAGAGCCGTGACCCCTGGACGCCCTTGGGGCAGGCTCAAAGCTGACCAAAGCAGAGCGCCCATATGCCCAGGCCTCTCCTCTTGCCTCAGTTGTACGCTAATGGCCCTTACAGCCATGCTTGGGGAAGTAGCCCGTTTCATGCTGGTTAAGTGTGGAACGTTCGGTTGAAAGGTCACGTCGGCGGAGGTGGCTTTGTGTTTCACTGAGACTTTTAAGAAAACGTGAGTGTGCAAGAGAAGAAGACGGAGTCCTGGTCTCTGCGTTTCCCTGCGGTGACTCAACAGGAATCAGTAAATAGTAGCATTAGCACAGTGGTGTTCCTTCACATGGTGTATTGATCCAGCAGAAATGTCACAATGTGGCTCAGCAGTGATTACACTGACAGCTGTACATACAAAGAGATACACACTAGGATAAAAACATACACACACGGTAGTGGAAGGGGGTCTGTTTTTATGTCTCTTGCTACACTGAGTTCAGATGACACCACCACCCCCAATTTGTTCTTTCCTAAGAGTCTAATTGTTGTTTTATTACACTTCTTACTGGGTTTCTGTTTACAGCTCCGAGCGGCAGGTATAAACTGCGGTAATTATAAAATATGGAAAGGAAAAAGGAAATCAGATCAATAGGATGAGTATTGTTGGGAGGGGGGAGAGTACGCTCGAGGCATTTATATACATTCATTTGGCAGACACGTGTATCTAAAGGAAGTTAAAGTGAGACAGAATCCAATCCAAGTAGAGAGCTATTAAAGAAGACAACAGTGAGACGTGCTACATGATTGATGCTCCTTCTATCCGCACCTCTTTTGAGAGATGACGCATTATGTAATGACGGTGATGGAAAGATCTGATGTCTGATACCTTGCTGCAAAATCTCCCATGACATCTCTGGGGTCCTGGCTTCATAACTCCCATCCTGCAGCTGTAGTTCAGCATGCTTGGCAGGCAAAAAGGTTCCACCTCTATGAGCAGGGAGTTTCTAACTGCAAGTTTGCAAAGTAGGACGCACAGTGGCATAGTGGTTAGCACGTTGGCCTCACAGCAAGTAGGTCCTGGGTTCGAGTCCTGGGCTCGGGCATTTCTGTATTTCTGTGTGTAGTTTGCATGCCCTCCCCATACCTGCTCGGGTTCCCTCTGGGTACTGCAGTTTCCTCCCACAGTCCAAATCACCTCTAGGTGAGGATGTGAGTGTGAATGGTTGTGTATGTTGCTCTGTTGGTTTGGTGAGCAACTGCCTTGCAGTTTAGAGCTATAGACCAGATCAAGTGGTTTTGTCACGCAGAAGCACGGTTCGAGAGTTAGCCTCACCACCTTATTGGTGCAAATGATCTGCGAGGGTCACTGGTAGTACTAGATGAACAAAACATTAGTGCATCTCCCATCACATGACCATTGATCAACACTGGTAGAATTATAATGGTCTCTGAACTGGTACAATATACCATAGGGGACTGAGAGTACTCGACTGAAGCAGTCATGTAATTTATTTCTCTGGTCTCTCTCCTCCAGCATGGATGTTCAGGGAGACTACGATCCTTCAGACGCCTCCGGTTTCATCAAGATCAATGCAGTCAGGTGTGTGCAGATACTTTAACCTCATTAAGTATGGATTTTCTGTGTAATGGTGTATTTTAACTAGTCACTGTTGGCCTAAATGAAATTCCTCTTTCCTTCTAATTCCTTTTAGGCTCCGAGAGCATCACAGGTTGCAGGGAGAAGGCCAGAAGAACTAGTAGCACTCGGAGCTTCAGCTTCATGTCTTAGCCTACAGTTGTTATCTTTAAGTCTTGGAATAATTGATAATGTCATTTTGTAACTGCAGCTGTCTGTGACGGTTTATTAAAAACCCTAAAACCAGGAGCTTAAACATGTTGATTTGTTGTCGGTGCAAACCATTGTGTGGGATTTGATCTGGTCGTGTAAATTATTAGCATGCTTGGCAGAATACGATAGTGAAACATAGATGTGTTGGAGCTGATTTGTGGCTGGTACCAAGTCATTTCAACTCAGTACAGGAGTGATCACACTAGAGGTGCGACAGAAAAGCAACTGATGCGAATTGATTGTTTTGCGAATTTTGAAATCGGCGTCAAGATGTTTTGCGACTACACTTGCGAGCAAATATTTTGCAGTTTAAATTAGTATTTCGCACGAAAGTCGCACAACAATTTCCCACAGATTTGCGAGTAACAGTTTTGTCCGCTTTTTGTTTTCAAACCATTCGCTTTTTATAGCGAACAAACTGTAAATAAAATACGAATGATCACAAAATACACGCAATATGGTGAATGCCATATGGGGAGTGGGGGTGGGGGGGGGGGGTTGCCAATACTTTTGAAATCAGAAAAATTCCGCTACTTAAGAAAATCTTTTATCATGCTTCAGTATCCCCAGAGCTCAAGGACAACCTCTCATCATGGCTCCCATCTATTTCAAATATGAATTTAAAATTAATTTTATTTTTAAAATTCAAAATAAAACATGACCTGAAGTTATAACTTATCAGTGATTCCACATCTAAGCATGTCACAAAGTTTTGCTTCAACCAAACAGCTCTGAATATTAAAGCAGAATGAACCACATCCAGCCATCTATGCACTCATCAAGAAATAGTGACACGATAACAGAAAAGAACACAAGAACCCAGAAGAAATGACATCTCAAACTTCGCCAAGCCATTTACTGTCCAGCAAACTGTCCTCAATATACACTTACATGCTCTCTTCTCCTCCGACCTCTTCACTCCGTTCCATTAGCCGTAGCTGCGGTGGTCTCTGGGTGCTTTTCAGCACCGCACTTAGAACCGGGACCAGGAGCCCCCCTGCTGACTGTAATAAGGTCCCTTCCATGGCAATCAAACAAACACATTCTGTATACACTCTGCAATATGCATTTCATACACACCGACCTTTCATACCAACCTGAAGTATTTCACTATAAACTTTGTTGCTGTGTTGTTTGGTTCTTCATGAAGTGACTACTTGGAGATTGGACAGTCAGTCTTCCATCCTTTGATTTCGTTTTTGCACCGGGAGGATAGACAGATTCCCTGGAGAAAATGTGAAGCTTGTGTTTCAATCATTCATTCACCGAACCACTTAATCCTTCTAGGGTTGCGGGGAAGCTGAAGCCTAAAGCAGCCGAATCTGGGCGAAGGTGGCGTACATCCTGAACAGCTCGCCAGTTCATGGCAGGGCCAACACTCACTCACACCTAGGGTGTTTGTTTGGAACAGCCAATTGGCCCAATGTTGATGGGCCGTGGAGGAAACCGGGGTACCCAGAGGAAACCAGTCGCTGCATGTCTTTGGACTGTGGTAGGGAACCAGGGTACCCAGAGAAAACCAGTTGCTGCATGCAAAACCAGTTGTCTTTGGATTGCGGGAAGAAACCGGTGAACCCAGAGGAAACCCTCGCAAGCACAGGAAGAACATGCAAACTCCACTAAGAAACACCCCAGCAAAGCGTAGGACTTGAACCTGGAACCTTTTTGCTGTGACTTGTTTGGGACACCAAAGACTCAGAGACAAGTGAACAGCTCACTCAGTTTATTCACTTTCCTCTGCATTTCAGCAGCTTTACATTTTATTGTCTCGCTCCGAGACTCAAAATAACTTCAACATTTACCAGATATCCTTCATACACCGGTGCATGACTGCTTACAGCTCTCTCTCTCTCTCTCTCTCTCTCTCTCTCTCTCTCTCTGGTTACTGGCCTCTTTATGCAAGCAAACAAAAAGAGCACACATAAATATTGTATCTCTGTATAGCACACAGGTGAAACTCATCAACACATTACCCGCTGATTCTAACCGACTCCTTCTTCGCCTGCAGAGGGTGCTCAATCAACCACGCACTGCCATAGAAGTATTTCAAAACTTTCTGGGGTTTTTCCAAAGAATTAGAAATGTTCAAATGTAGTGCAGTGACAGAAAGGAGATACCCCAATGGGTGAAAATGGGACTGAGAAATAATACTTTAATTCGTAATACATAAACGGTACTTCAAGCGGCAGCACTTCGGCTTAGCGGTGATCTCACAGTGAGAAGGTTCGGGGTTTGAATCTCAGACGAGGATCTTTCCGTGTGGAGTTTACATGTTCTCCATGTGCTTGTGTGGGTTTCCTCTGGGTGCTTCAGTTTCCTCCCTTGCACATTAGGTCAAATGGCCCCGCTTCTCACTCAAAGTCAGCTGGGATTGGTTCCAGCTACTCCTGCAACCCTGATAGATAAGCGGTATAGGTAATGGATGGATGGATGATACTGTAAGTTAAATTAGAGAAGATAGGGTGTCAAAATATTACTGTTATATTGCTATTTCTGACACATTTAAAAATAAAGGTAAAATGTTTTTAAATTAGTAATTTACTAATTAAATAATTAACAGCAAAGTATACAGTTATATACTTCATTGCATGCTTTAAACTCAAAATCTAAATAAAATCAAAATACATGTTTAATGGATACAGTATATGGCACGCAAAGAGTAAAAAGTAACACACACACACCCCCCCACTCTCACCCCCAGAGTACAGGAATGAGATCATACCCAAGTATAAATATGCCAAAACAATACTTAAGTACATGAACAAAACACAATTATTAAAGTATTCTTATGTCTTGGATATTAGAGTTTTTTTTAGAGTATTATTTGAACTAATATTAATATATTAATAATACATCATTTAGGGTGAAGCTCCATCCATATCTGAGATCATTAAAAACACGTCCTGTGTCAGCATTGCTATCCTGAGCCGGTTTGTGAATGTGGTCAATCCCTGGCTCTTCTGTGATCTCTACAATAGAAAGGAAGTCGGACACGGACGCTTAGGGGCGACATCAAGGTGATTGGTTGTCATCGGGAGGAAGTCATAGACTTTCTAACAATACGAAGCCAAGGAGATAAAAATGCTCAATGACGAGTGGGTCTGTCTCACATGGCTCGAATTTTACCTGGAGACGGCGCTACCTGTCAGGCCAGGTATGAAAAGGTGAGACTCGCCCAATGGAATTAATCATCCTTGACCTTTGGCCAATTATCTCTCATTAAGTGGGGTCCTCAGGGGGCCGGGACACAACAAAAGAACATGAATAGTCCAAGTTGTCACACAGAATCAGCGCTAATGGGTTCTCTTCTGGCGCGCTTTGTATGTCTGCCATGATCCTTAAATGGACAAAGACTCCTATTGTTTTGCATGTCGCTTGTGAAACCAGAGTCTCGCCAACGCTACTTATGTCTGCCAGACATGCTAGCATGGATAATATAGATAAACCCATACATAAATCCTGGAAAAAAAAATCCTTCAACTTATGTGCACCTTAGTCACAACGATCATGATACTAATAAACCAGAATGAGTTTTATTTTTATTTCATAATCACAGAACAGGAGATAAATTAATAGATCTAGATCTTAAGGGCAGTCGCATAATAATAATTTATCAGCCAGGTAACAGGTTAAAAGTGTATTAGCTTAAATAACCTGCTAGCAGGTGTTAAACCAAACTAGCTTAATTGGGTAGCATGACACTGTAATATTATCAACCTAGCCTGCAAATAAAATAAAAGAAATTAATTAATTAACCAAAAAAAAAAAAAGGAAAGAAAAGAAAAACAGTATAGCTGAAAGCTCCAAGCCATCAAGCAGCAGGGACATCAAATTTTTATTATTGTATCATGGAACCTTGGGTGGCACGGTGGCCTAGTGGTTCGTATATCCGCCTCACAGCAAGAGGGTCCTAGGTTCGAGTCCCAGATTTGGCGAGGGCGTTTCTGTGTGGAGTTTGCATGTTCTCTCTGTGCTTGCATTGGTGTCCTCTGAGTATTCCAGGTTTCTTCCCACAGACACGCCCATTAGGCTAATTGGCTGTTCCAAATTGCAACAAGTGTGTGTGTGTGTGTTGGCCCTGCGAATGGGTGCCATTTGTGTAACCAGAATATTAAATGCATAAACGCATGAAAAGTAGCTATAAAATATACTTTACTGGATTGTGTGTGTTGGCCCTGTGATGGTCAGTCAAGGTGTTCTGGGTGTACCCCACCTTTACCTAGAGTCGGCTGAGATAGGCACCAGCCTCCCCGCAGCCCTAGTAGGAATAAGCGATTTAGCAATTGGATGGATGGATTATTTATCCTTTATGTTCTGTCTTGTGAGTGGCGAGTAATTGTTGCACGTTAGCCACCTGAATAAACAAAATGGCCGCCACTCAAATTGGTTTTATACTAAGTTTGGGCTGGATTATAAAAAAATAATTCAATTTTAATCATCTTTGCATCGAAATATATGTTTTTGAATATGAGAAATCCAGTTCTATACTTAGAAATATTAAAGTGTGGAAAATTTTAAAGATGAGAGCAAATTTATTGTTAAAATACGCATTCGGAGTTAATTTCATGCAATGTCCAGGAATGAAATTTACATTGGCCATGCATATCATGACATTCATATCTGGCAATTCATGAAATTTCATGGTGCAATCAATGGTAATATATACTAACCTTGGCTGAGCATATCTCTGTCATTATTATTCCAATCAATCTTTTGGTTTCTGCTGAGAAAGAGACTCAGCACCAAGCGTAGAACTTTGCACTGACATAATCCCTTTTATAAAAATATCAACCACTTGAGGGGATGGGCTGCAGCGTTATCCAATATCTGTGATAAAATAGGTGCTGAAAACTGTCATCTTGAGTTGGAAATTTTTTTTATCGCCAAAACTGGCGGCCATATTGAATTTTGGTTAGCACCATTGAGTTCGTCATGTCAGAAAACATACATTTCAATGTCTGTGCCATTAATGTACACCCATTCATTCAAGTTCTGCACCGAAAACCATTTTTTCATCTATGACGAGAAGGCCATTTTAAAAAATGGTGACCATCTTGGATTCTTAGGTGGCTAATGTGCTTTTCTTAAATAGTAGGTCCTGGACATCATTTGTGCCAAATTTGGTGCTTGTACGATAAAGTGAAAGATTCTTATGCCTCATTAAACTAACCCATTTATATAAACCTGAAAGAAGTTCCTTTACAGTGGTTGGTACAGAAAATTAATCAACACTTTCTGACCAATCAGAATCTAGAATTCAAAAGGAGTGTAAATAAATATGTTAGCATTGCATTAGCCATGTATTAGCTTGTATTAGCGTTAGTCCATCTGCCTCGCTGCTTTATTTACCATTATTATAAACATCAGACATCATCGCAAAGGTACGTAAAAGAAGAAGGTCAGCAGGTCAGTTACCGCTGATTAGCGTAACCCAAAACCTTCGTCCGGTATTGGAGCTCTACAGGCGTTCTCATTCAGGTTTAAAACACACTTCAGTGGAAAGTTTTGTGAATTTCTGTGATCCACTCTAAAGTTTAAACCCATAACCTGTTTTGAGTTTATAAATATTTGATCATTGCTAAGTACTTTTAGTGGATGCTTACTAATCTTCAAGGGGATCCGTTGAGTAAATCTGTGTTGTGATTATGATTATAATGCAGGGCTATGGCTGCCTAAATCTTAGGCGTGTTAAGTAACCCTAGAGGGTTGGAGCGTGTACTAATGGGTTTGAGATAGACAGTGAGCTCACGTTCTTTGTCCTGTCTGCTGGATTTATAGCGCACACGCCAGAGATCGACGCAGCAGAGCGTTGTTAAAACATTTCGCTAATGCATTTCTGCGGCTTTGGTTAACATCCCCGGCTTTATAAAAATGCAGGCGTTCTACAAGTCGATTGAGCCCACTTTGGCATGATTCAATTAAACAATTATTCGGTTTCAATTAAACGAGAATCCATGTTTTATAAAATGATGAACTGATAAACAGCTTGGAAAGCGCATTCGTACAATCCACCACATCAAGCTTTTCTCAATTCATTTCATACACCATTTACCATTTGTGTGACATTTTCATAGTCTTTGTAGAAAGTCACTGAATGCTATTAAAAAAAAAGTACTTCCTTGACAGTATGTTCAACATAAAGTCTGTCACTGGGCGTCTGTTGCTGTCAAAGGGCATCACATGCACCCCTTTCTAATCTCTGTGCCAGATCTATAAACAGATGGGGGGCCATTACAGTCAAATCCTCAGTGTGTATGTTTTCCGGTGAGTGCGTGATAAAATATTGATGGAAAAATAGAAATATTTTGCCTGCTGCTTAATGCCTAGTTGGGCCACTGTTCTTCTCAGGTTACAGTGCTTTTGAACCAACCTTAGCTTTATCTATCAATAGGCTTTCACACTCCAACCCTGCTCAATGTGCGCTCAATCAATAGCTTTTTATCAGAACAAGTGGATTAACTTACACACGCTTACTAACTAAGAAATTCCACACATCATATAAGCAAATTAATGCTCCATTGTGATTGGATTTTAGGCAATTCATGAAAATATGGACGAAAATATGGACGCTCTCCCCAGGCATTAAACAACAACGCCTTCTATTTTTGTTGTTGCTAACATATTTCATAGTAGCTATTTATTATATTATACGTTATTTCATGACATCGAGTCAAATATGATTAGCTTTCCTCGTGAGGAAGAGTCGAGAGAGCTATTAATCATATTTTAACATAGATATATAATCATCATCAAATCAGATACATAATCATATATTAACATAGTAGAAGGACTGTTTTATTGTATTCAAATTCTCGAAAACTGAAAAAAAAAATGTATACTTTCTTAGCATAAAATGCTCTACAGGAGAACTAGCTGGTTATCACGGAGCTAGCTAGTTAGCCTGTAGTCCAGTAGTTCGTTAAGGTTACTTTGGTGGGGAAAATAATTTTTTTAAATCTTAATGAAAAATTTGTTCTTACTAAAATACTTTAATTCCATATTTTGTTGCTTTTCGCCCTGCGATGGCCTGGCGAGCTGTCCAGGGTGTACTCTGCCCTCGCCCAGAGTCGGCTGAGATGGGCGCCAGCCTCCCCGCAACCCTAATTAGGAATAAGCGGTTCAGAAAATGACATGACATTTTGTTGCTTTTCGTGGAGATCCAGTTACCTCTGAGCTATCAGGTTAGCACGGAGCTAACTGGTTACCTGAAGGCCTGTAGACCATTACAATTGTGTTTGGTGTAAAATAAAAACCTGTCTTATTCCTTAAAATAAAACAGAAATTTATTCTTGTTACTATATACTTACATTCTATATTTTGTTGCTTTTCATGGACTTAGTATAGACTGAAAAACTGGCATGAATAGCACTTTTGGTTTACTAGTAGAACCAGCATTACGACACTTCCGGTTGAGTTTGGTGGAAAAAATAAACCCTGTCTTCTGCTTGAAAATAAAAAAATCTGTTTTAATCATAAAATACTTTAGCCTACAGTAGAACAAGTCACGACTATTTCCATTTTTTTTTTTGTTGTTGTTGTTGTTGTTGACACTGAGGTCACCATGTGTGAGCTGATATCCTAGGAGCGTAAATTGCTCTTATCTACTGACGTAGGATAAAAAACAAGTGATATACCTAGAGGCAGATCTTAATGGCAGCTAAATATTTTTTATCTGTTTATATAGCTGTCAGTTTGACCGAATTATTTATATAGCCAAACACTAGTCGAGTGTGAAACAAACTGCTAAACAAATCCCTCGCTAGCTAACCTCAGTAGCATCACTGTGCATTGTTAGGAAGATAAAAAGATAGATCCAACAGCTAGACTTAGCTGAAAGCTTCAACCCAGCGAGTGATACTGATTAGAAAGATGAGCTCCGAGTATCAAACTGCGTATAATAATGAAGCTTGCCATAACCAGCTTCGTCATGTTTGGACACAAACCCTCCCTGTCACGTACAACACACTCTCCCCAGGCGTGTCAGTAATGTAGTGTATTGATCCAAACCAGTAGATTTATTTTGCTCTCTGCATCCTCTGTATTGGAGCCACACCCTGGGGGTCGCTGCTTAGTTTGCTGGGGCCCTCATTATGCCTTTCGATTTTTTTTGTGTGTGTGTGTTAGATGGTGAAGGTTGAGAGGCCGGCTGGGTCTGATCCCTGATCCAAGTGGTTTAAAGGTGGTGCCCCGAGTGTCAGATGCGTGCACGCTAATCCACCCTTTCAGCTATTAAAAAGTCCGATCTATTCCAAGTCTACCTCACACATTCCACTCCTTAGCAGGTGCTACTCTAACGAGATAATTCATATGATTCCATCCATACCCACTGGATATGAGCAACCACACATTCTGATTGGCTAATCTTCTAGGATATCACTACATATACCATTAGTAGCGGTCATTACAGGAAAAAAAAAAGAAAGCAGTGGCGACGTGTGCTAAGCTAATCGCTAATGCTAGCTGGTCAGTTGTCTGTTCATTCTGGACTTATTGCAGGAAAAAACAACAGAATTTGAAATGAAAGAATTTGATAGCAAGAATGAAGAAAGAATTTTCTTTATTTATAAGAATAAGATTTTTTTCTATCAAACAAGACTTGGTTGGTGTGAGGAACAGGCCTCAAGTAGTTGGAGCTTTCATTAAGTATTTGATTATACAATATTTGATTATATATATATATATATACATATATACATATATACATACATATTTTTAAATTTAAAAAAAATTCTTTAAAAAAGCATGAAAAAGCATCCAGTAATTAAATTAATTTATGCTTTAATATTAAATTGGCTTTGTGGACTGTAATTGAATTGAAAGTTAGTCTCTGTAGTCACTATGGGTAAGATTGGAGCAATAATCTCAGGGTTAGAAACATAGCAACTGACAATATGGTCTGATGATTAACAATGCTTCTTAAGTAAACTAAAATGTTGTACCAAATTACAAAGCTTTCTCTTTACAATAAATAGGAAAAGCGTAAATATTTATTACATAATCGTACATACTGTATATAACATTTAATTACCAAATGCAAATTTTTTTTTTGAGTTTAAATCATTTTCATACTTGTTCCTCCCCCCTAATATTAGTTCTGTATAATGGCCTATTTTTTTATATATAGATTGACACTGAATAGCAATTTTATTTCAGGACAGGTGTAATGTGTACTCTTTAACATAGCTATTAAAAAAAAATTATAGAACATTATAGAACAGTTTTGTGTCCCTTGGGAATCAAGGGGTGTAGTTCTGCTGTCCTCATCATTGGTGTGCCTCAAGGGTCTATTCTTGGCCTTCTTTTATTCTCACTCTGCATGCTTCCCCTGGGAGTTTTAATCCAGTGTTTTAACATCTCTTTTCACTTTGATGCTGACGACACAGAATTGTAAAGATGTCCATAAAGTCTCAAATCTCTATTTAAAATAATCTGAATGGTGTATTTTTTTATATATTAAGGAACGAAATGTTACCGATGTTCAGTTGGGATAAAAAAAAATCCTTCTTATTGGCTTGAACAATATTTTAAGGGAATTACACATAGATCTTGGTTGCTTGTTATTTTACAAAGACTAAGACTAATAAGTAGTTTTTATATGTATTATATAAAAGCTTTGCTGTTGTAGCTGCTCCCTGGAAGCAATGGGATTTGAGCACACAACCTTTTGGTCAGAAGATTTTAATTTTCTTGCAGAGTTGCTTCTTGTTGCATAGTACCATGACAATAATCCATAAACATATTATGATTGTGTTTATTTCAGTTATACTATATATCTGTATGAGTATGTATGTATGTATGTATGTGTGTATCAGTATTGTAGGAACAAGCTGTTCTGAAGTATTTCTGTTTAAATGTCTGTTTCAGTCACACACAGCATCTTGTATCTGCTGTAATATTTACATGTTTGCGGTGAGTGTTATTTGAGCTCCATTCGAATGGAAACCTCTCATCTCCCTGCCGAGCTCCTCTCGCTGATGTTTGTAGTAATGACAAGAAAAAGACAGTTGTAAAGGACAATGCCTTCTGAGATTCTCTCTGTCACAGTATATGGATAGTTTTTGTTCTCTTGCTCTCAGCTCATGGTGAGAGGATTTCACAAACAAGTCCATTTACCCATTATTTCATCGCAGTCACTGATAGCAACACAATAACTTCTACATATGGGGAGTGAAAAGGAAAAGAAGATGACAGGTGGGAAGTAAGTGTATGAGACGAAGGGGCTGGAGAGAGAGGGAGAGAGAGAGAGAGAGAGAGAGAGAGATGGGATGGCAGAGAGGGGGGAGGGAAGGAAGGAATGGACAGCAGGGAGTGGTCAAGCCGTCCCAGCGGAAAGAGAGAAATGATGGAAAAACATCTGTAATTTTCACCACGGGGTCCCTGCGTAATTGAGTCGTTGAAAGTACAGACTCCGGGAAGATTCAAAGCAAAGTGGTTGGGGGGTTGGATGAAGAACAGACGTGAAGGAAAGGAAAGAATGATAAGGAGAGACAACAAGGACTGAGAATGTATTTTGAGGACAGGGCTGATTGTTTTTGGTCACTTCACAGTGAGAAAGACTTTGTGTTAACAGCACTAAAACCTCACACATAGTAATTCTCTGGATTACAGGACATGCATGAATTATTATACGCGCACACTGGTTATAATATTACATATCATACAGGTACATGTATGAAATGAAAGCCTTGAAATGTAGCTAGCTTATAAATTAATTCTTAGTAAGATTTCCACTATGCTATGTAGACGATCAATGAAATATATTTATTATTTATTTTCTATCTATGTATTTCTGTGTCTCTGATTACATACCCACATTTAATATGTACTAAACAATACCACATACAGTTGTTAAAACTAATCCTTACTATGTATTATGAAGTGAATTTGAATTGTTTAATGCTCTGATTAAATTATTCAGTAATATTTTTCCTATAAGGCTTTTCCACATGGCTTGTAGTGATGCCAGCCAATCCTACTATAGTCTCGGGGAGGCTGAAGCCAATCACAGCCGTCTCTGGATAAAGACGGGGTACATCCTGAACAGCTTGCTGGTCCATCGCAGGGCCAATGCACATACAACCATTCGCACTCTCACTTACACCTAGGGGGAATTTGAAACAGCCTATTAGCCCAATGGGCATGTCTTTGGAGTGTTGGAGGAAACTGGAGTACCCAGAGGAAACCCATGCAAGCATTGGGAGAACATGCAAACTCCACACAGGCCCGGGACTCGAACCCAGGACCTCCTTGCTGTGAGGGGGATGTCATAGCAGTTTTTTAATGTGAAATTTTCCATTTAATGCAGAATTATTTGATACTGATATAGAAATATTTTGAGGAGGTATATATACACCATTTGTCATGATTATCTAGTTAGCTTGTGGCTAACGAAAGATGGGCATGGATACATCCATGGTTTTTCCCCCCCTGACACTTTATAGCTCACAGGCACAGAGGTCGAATCTAACACCATTTCCAGCTCCTTTCTGGCTTCCCATTTCTGAGGTTGAAGTTGATGGCAGTGCAAGATGGTGGCTTTGGGGTGGAGCTAATTTTCCAGTCCAGAAAATTACATTTAATTAAAACATGCACGAGCATCTAAGTGAGGTGGATTCTCTCATACATTCTACTCTTTATGTTGTTCTCCCTCTCACTCACTCATTTTAATCAACCTCTTTCTGACCTTGTGGCTATTAAGGGTCATGGGGATGCTAAAGCCTATCTCAGCTGACACTGGACGAAGGCTGGGTACACCTTAAACAGGTCGCCAGACCATCACAGGGTCAACACACATAACCATTCACCAACACCTAGAGGTTATTTGGAACAGCCACCTAGCCTAAAGTGCATGTTTTTGGACTATCAGAGGAAACTGGAGTACCCTGAGGAAACCTAAGTAGGTACTGCGAGAACATATTTTGCATACAATTCTTCTGCTAATTGTGAAATGAGGTGCCTGGATACACCATTTATGATTATCCAGAAAACAGCACCTTTAACACAGTGTTTCAGATTCTCCAATACAAAACTCTCAGTAGGTCACCATTCATAAATTTCCACGACGTCTCTTATTATGTCCGTATGGAGCTGACAGGCCCACACTCTAGGCAGTGAAAGTTCTGACTTTGTGGTTTGGCAGCCATCCCAGACGTCTTGAAACACTCTTGCACTCCACTCAGACTCTCAATCATCTGTTAATACACGCATGCAGATTATTCATGAATTTTAAATTTGACTCTTTTGTTGTGTGACACTTGATCGGCCCTGTACTGATGTTTAACTGCCCCGAGAAGGTCTAAGATTACTGATGTGCACTTATTCCTATCCTGCAGTCCATCTTCTACCACGTCTGCCCTTCTCACACCTGCTTTAGATCATTGTTCCAGCTGAACCGGTTCATAACGGTTGTGACGGGCTCTTTGATGCCCGGATTTGACTTCGCAGCCCCACCTGATCCTGACCTGGAATTCATCGCAGAGCCACATGTTAGCAATATCCGAGCTCAGAAGGCACTTATGTCAAATTTGTGTGTGTGTGTGTGTGTGTGTGTGTGTTTGGGGGGGGGGTTGGAGTCATCTGAAAGTGTGAGTTACACAGAGGTGAATCAACCCCATGATTCATTTCCTTGCAGTGTTTTTTTTTTTTTTTTTTTTGGAGTTGACAATGTGCCTGGGATTCGACGGGGAAGAAAAAAAAAGATAACCGTGTGCATTACGCACTCAGTCACACAACGCTCGATGCATGACAAAGCAAAAATGAGCCAGCTTCATATGTATAACTTTTAAATGCTTAATATTTCACACCCTTTGGCAAACCTGTGGAGTTTATTTTACATTATAACTCTCCCACAGCTTTAAACTTTGCCCTCTCATCATTTTAATCATTGGTACTGTCCCCCAGCTGAGGCGTTCTTTCCAGGGCTTTCCTGATCCTGATGTTTCTCACAATATTCAGTATAACTGCAGGACATCCGTTGTCCTTTAAATCTTTAATGCTACATTCCAAGAGCTCATATTCTCTGTTATAGGGGAAAATGAAATCCAGAAGGTAAAAGGTCACCCCTAATTTGCATAAACAGACTGAAGTTTTGTGCGAATTTTAACACATTTTACTCGTATCTCTTCCAGAAAAAAATGTAAAAAATACCCAGAAATCCTCCAGGTGTTCAACGTTAGCTGTTTCCACATGTGCAGGACGAGAAAAACCTTGAATTAGTTCATCCTCTAAATGTGAACTGTCTACAGCAGTATCATGTTCACAGAACTTCTATGATGTGTAAATCTTTTTTTTTTTTTTTTAATAATTTGCAAAATTCACATCACAGCATCTTTGATGCAAATCTTTTCCATTTAATGCAAAAATGAATTATTAATTAAATGAAGTTTTATTGTCATATACAGGTGACAATGGAACATCACTGGCAGCAATGAAGTTCTTGGAGTTAATATTTAAAAATGTGTATAAAAGGTGACACATAGGGACGTTTTCATTCATTCATTCATTCATTCATTCATCTTCTTCCGGGGTCGGGTCGTGAGGGCAGCGGCTTAAGTAGTGAGGTCCAGACGTCCCTCTCCCCAGCCACTTCCTCCAGCTCTTCCAGGGGGACGCCAAGGCGTTCTCAGGCCAGCCGAGAGACGTAGTCCCTCCAGCGTGTACTGGGTCGGCCCCGGGGTCTCTTCCGAAACACCACACCAGGGAGGCATTCGGGAGGCATTCTTATCAGATGCCCGAGCCACCTCAACTGGCTCCTCTCAACTCGAAGGAGCAGCGGTTCTACTCCGAGCTCCTCCCGGATGACAGAACTTCTCACGCATAGGGACATTTTATGTATCTTAAACTCGAGGCGCCACTGTCCTCATATGAGGACATCATATTTTCTCCCGGTGGCGTAGCGGTTAGCACGTCCGCCTCACAGCAAGAAGATCTGTGTGGAATTTGCACGCTCTCCCTGTATTTGCGTGGGTTTCCTCCAGGATCCTCTGGTTTCCTTCTACAGTCCAAAAACTAATTAGCTGTTCCAGATTGCCCCTTGGTGTGGATGTGAGTGTATATGGTTGTGTGTGTTGCCCTGTGATGGTCTGGTGAGCTGTTCAGGGTGTACCCCACCTTCGCCCAGTGTTGGCTGAGATAGGCTTTAGCCTCCCTGAGACTCCTGAGTGAGATTTTGGGGAAGAACCAGATATGGCTGTGACGGTCAGCAGCCATGTAGTGAAGAATAGTAAACAACAAATGATAAAGAAAAAAAAAACCCACATTATTAAATACACGGTATCTCAACTGTTGAGGCAGTTTTGTTTATCTGAGGTAACATTTATTTATGTATTTTTATTTACTTGAGCAAATCTATATTTAATATTTATAACATTTCAGAAAATAACCACAATGAAAACAATTCCCTCACAACACACGCTGATGTGTTATTTTTTGTAGTGTTTATTTATTTATTTGCTAGTTTGGAGAGTGGCTAGCTTAGCTAGCTAGCGCTGAGTGTGCAGGGGGGAAAACAACGCTGTGGTCTCGCGCTGTTTCCTAGCAGCGCGACGCGTTTCCGCTTCCTGGGTCGGCCTCGCTCAGCGCTCGTTCGCTCGTCGTGTTGCCGCGTGAGCTGCCGCCGTGGTGCTAGAGAAGGAGGGAGGAGGATGATGATGATGATGATGGCGGAGCTGGCGCAGGGACAGGCCTCGGTAGCAGCAGCAACGGCGGCGGCGGCAGCAGCAGCAGCAGCGGCGGCGGCTCAGCCCGGGATGAAGACAGACGGCTTCGTTGACGCTTTGCACCGAGCGAGACAGGTAACGTTAACTTAAGGGTCGCGGCGCGAGCGCAGACGTTAAAGCAACGGAAGTGTTTTCGGTGGACTGAACTTTTCTTTTTTAAAGCGGCGCAAACCTCAACAGCTCTCTCTCTCTCTCTCTCACACACACACACGCAGAGACACTAAGCTAGCTACCTGGCTAGTTTACGTTAGCTAGCTAACGTGCATGTAATGTGTGCAGATTGAAAAAAAAAAACACTTTGCATCCGGAATAAACAACGACAACACAACGAAACAAGTGCACGAGCGTTGTCGGGGCACGCGCGGCTCGACGTGACTACTCGACAACTTCCGAACTGTCCGACTCGAAGTTTGTTTAAAACGCCCGGACAACCTGTTGCAACGCCGTAAAAGTTACTTAGCCGCTAAGCTACATGCTAAGCTACATGCTATCCCTGTGGGCAGTGTGGCCTAGTTCCGCAAAAGCCTCCCGAACACCTGATTTCACACAAACAACAACAAACTTCGAGCCTCGTCAAGTCTTTGTTTACTCATTTGTTTGTTTATTTTCGACTCCCGTGAGTGTTTCCACGCAACCGTCACGCGCAGGTTAATCCCCCCCCCCAAAGCTGAAGTAGTTTAACTCAAGGCTTCTAAGAAGAGAAGGGGGGGGGAGAGGAGAGAAAACACGACTTTCATGGAAATAATCCTGCACGCGCGCGCGTCGGCACGTGAACCAAAAGTTTTTTGAAAGGGCCACTCTGAGGGATTCGAACGTTCCCGAGTGCGCGCGTGTGCACGCACGCGCCGCGTGCCACACGGTATCATCTCGGATATTGGCCTGCTGATGTTAGGAGTTAGCATGTGCTCGGGGAGGGAACTTTGCTAACTTGGCTAACACACGTCAAACAAGTCTGAGAGAGAGAGAGAGAGAGGAGGGGTGAAAAAGTGAAGCAGGCACGCGCTGTCCCACTGCGTAAGAACGAGGTTTGGAGTCGTATATCCGAGTTCAGAGGTGTACGACATGGATATTTGCAGTCTGGGTAAATTCATAAGCCTCTGAATGGATTGCACAGTAGCTCTTGACAGCTTCAGGAACTCTTTCCGTGAAGAAAACTCACCCACACACACATCCGGGCTGTGAACAGAAACCAGCGGAGATTTTTAACACCAACACCCCCCCCCCCCCCATCCCCCAAAAAACCAAAAAATAAATCTGTCTTCGGTATCACCTCAAGCTAGGAATAAAGCACACCCTTGCGCGTGCCCTCAGAGGAAAATAATCAGTGACCATGTTCAAAGCGATCCGGTGGGCCTAGAACACACAACAACCCGGTTTTGTGGTCATGGCGTCTTCGGAGAACGGCCACTTGGCGCCTGGGACGCATTTCGCACCACGGACGCAGTGCCGTAGTGCTAAGGACGTCCTGGGTTCGAGCACCAAGCTGCGGGGGGAGGGCGTTTGTTTGCGTATACGTTCTCCCCATGCACCTGTCGGTTTCCTGACACCCCGCAACAAGCCCACGAAAAGCGTCTAGCGTGTTAGAAAGACTTTGTGTCCCTGTCTAGTTTGACTCCTATGACGTCTTCCTCAATAGTGACGATCGACGAGTTCTTGACCCTCCTCCCCGATGATTCGCAAGGACATGGATGATGATTGGTGGTGGTCAGTCTCCTGACCAAGACACGGCAAACATGTATAGCACTATGATTACCTAATCTGACATATGACGACCACCCTGAAACACAAACATCACGCGGTCTGATCCTGGAACGACTGCGGCGCCAATCATTTTCCAAACGACAGCATGACAGCAATTTTGTTCTGCGACTACCCCGGCGATTTAGCGCCAACATCCATGATGTTAGTTACTCATCGCTCGCACGGCACGGTGTGGTAGTGGTTAGCACAGCTGCCTCGCAGCAAGAAGGTCGTGGGCTTGGCGAGGGCGCTTTTGTGTGTAGTTCGCATGTCTCCCTGTGCTTGCGTGGATTTCCCCCGCGGTACTCAGGGTTTCTTCCAAGTCATGTTCGGCTGGATGGCCGGTCTAAATCACCCCTAGGTGCGAGTGTGAATGGTTGCATTTCTACAGAAGCTTCTCAGTACTGCAGAAACCATAATATATTAGAAGGAGCAAATTATAGTTATACAACCAATCAACACCTTCCAACCAATCAGATTCGAGTGTTTGCTAGCACCGATTTGAATAAAGTTAAGGATAAGGAGCAGCGACCTGATCGTTATCAGTATCGTTATGATATAAACCCTGACACGACTTTCTTGATGTTCTCCAAAGTAACACAGTGGTGTGTTAAAAAGAAATAACAGACCGATGAATACTGTAATTGGCCGATCAGAATCAAGTATTTAAATGAGCTGTGTAGTTCAACTGGATGTTGTTCCTTTAATCGAGGAAGTTTTTGATCCTGATGTGTTGGGAAGGTTAGAACTGTCTTGTTTCCGGTTCGAGTAGTCGTTCAGACCTTTTCTCCTCTGCAGTCACAGGACTTTCAGGAAATGCCTACAGGCTGCTTAACAACTCAGTACTTTTCCAGTATGACTCTGTAACACATTACTCGTGTACAGGTGACGGGTTCATTCTTCTTTTTTTTTTTTTATTTTTTTTTTTATTTTTTTTTTTTTTTGTAAATGATTATCTCATTGAGTGCAATGGTACAGGGCAGGGTTAGCACCGCGCGTTGATCTGTTACACGTGTTTATTCATACTGAGTGTAATACATAATAAATACCCTATAACATTATTAATTCGTTTTAAGAACGAACTCCAGATGAGATTTAGTAGTAATTTGCAGAAAGTTCAAATTGACAAGCACACCGAGGGAATTAGTTTTGTTACAGTTCTGGTATAACGTGAAAAACCGGTTGTGTGCAGCGAATGAGCGTGCGGCTCCTCTTTTCCACGCTTAAAGCCCGTTTATGCTCGGCGGATACGGACCGAGCCTTGTGTCTGTACTCTGCGTTCATTTCTGGTGTATTGATGCACGTGTTTTTGGGAAGCGTGCGAATGTGTGCGGTATAAAGCAGTACCGCTGCCGGTCGTGGGAGTGATGTAGCTTAAAGCATGAGCAGCAGGACAGAGATTGCAGTAATGGCGGATCTTTTTGAAGAGAGGGTGCGCAAGTTTCTTCTGTATGATGATACTTCAACCCGGGCGATTGAACGTGAGTTAGGGGCGGCGCTGGTTCCGTGGTTAAGGCTTTGGTTTACTGATCAGAAGGTCAGCAGTTCGAGGCCCCATTACCGCCAAGCTGCCATTGTTGGGCCCTTCAGCAAGGCCCTTAACTCTCAACTTAGTTGCTCTGGTTAAGAGAGTCTGCCAAATGGTGTAAATGTAAATTAAACACAAGTTGATCTATAGTGAAGGAAAATGGTGGTGATTAGTTCACATTTGTCGCTTTAGATCGTGAACCACCCTGTGGTGGATTTACTTAATATGCTTTTCAGTGACGTCAGTGTACATGATGCTAGGAAGTAACTGGACACCATAGTTTGAAATATTTTAAACAGATGATATTTTTTTGTGTACGTAAAGGGAGCAAATGACCACTTATGACCACTCTTTAACCACATTCTGTCTGTCCTGCTATGACGGTAAAGGTTTTTAGTGATGCTTCTGGAGCTTTTAATGTCATTTGGCTTTAAGTTACAGGATCGAAAGTGTTTAGAAACCTCATAATGACTGATGAGTGAGTGGAATGTCCGTTTGTGTGTCCATCATCTTACCGTTCGGCACAGTAATCAAATCTTGATTGCAAAAAGTAACTTGTAATCTGGTTTCACATATAACGGATTCACGCCACACCAATTTACCAACCAATTTTATCACCACAGCCCACATTGTTTGAGTTCTTTAGACGTGAGCGAAGATTGATGGTATCCGAAGGCGTAATGTGACCTGGTCACCATTGGCCGGTTTATTGACCAAAAACAGCCGATGAAGAAGTTCTGGTATTGAGGAAAATTTCATTTCGAAATTTTGTTACCAAAACTGACCAATAGAAAGACAGGAAGTCTGTGGCATTTATGGTTATATGGTACCGCAGCTACAGCGGCGAATGCGAAATGCAACTGAAACATTACCAACAGACGGATGTTGAAGTTTTGGTCACGCAACTTTTTGTAGTAAACTTTTTTTTAATAGAAAAAAACTTTCGTAAGGCTAAATGATGATGTCAGTAGGACTGAGTCATTTTCTTTCTTTAGTACAGAATGCTAACATGATATTAACTCAATTTTCATCTGACACAGAAAACTCGAGTTGTCGCGTTGTGACACCATTTGACGTGATCCCAGTCATGTATGTACTGGAGCTAGAGAATTAATCGTAATCTGTTGGGTTTTGGTGAAAAGATGGTTGATGTACGTTTAAATGACGCCCAGTTACTCTGAATTGTCACTATGTAGCTGGATTCTGTACATTATGTGGGCGGCCATCTTGGATAAACAAAATCATCATCTAACTGTCTCATTTGGAGAAAATATTTAGCTAAATAAAGATTTGTTTATTTATTGGAAAGATTCAGACTGTGATACTAGTAGTTCTTCATGTCTTAGCTACGTTGACTTTATAGCTTCAACGCAGCAGTACATTTAGGTTAAATGGGAAAAGGTGTAAATTAAACAGTTAACCTTTATTTAAAGAGTGTAGACGTATTTTTTGTCTTTTGTTTTTGAGGTGGTTTGACTGACAGGAAAACTTTTAGGTGCTGAAAGGGAAATGATACCCAAACTTAATAAAAGCTGGCATGCATCATATACGTCTTTGTACATTAAAATGCACTATTATTAGAAGCTTCTTCTCGAAGAAAAGTAATAAATCTGTACACAGAGGGCGACATTGTACTGCGAAAAGTCACACATGATTCACGCGTGTCTGACGATAAATACGGTAGTAATTTGCATATAAATGAACGGCGGGTTATACTATTTGTTCCTTTAAATGCCCGAATACTTGTCTGATGTATGTTGACGTAAGCTTGTGTTATGTTCTGACGTGCCTAGTTGTATTTTATTCAGAAGTTCACTTCTCTGAGTTGTTAGTTTAATATCCATATACTGTTATTTTTGCCGTTATCTTCCCTTGTATGAACTGACGAATTCACGTCTTGTTCTCACGATTTTGTGCACTTGCGAGAGTGAAACGGACTCCTAATTGTCGGCGCTTTCAAACTGACCAATGCACAGTATCGGGTGGGTTTTAGCAGATCATAACTTTGAAAATGTGCTTAAAAAAACCTGATAATGATATACATACATTCATGTGTAACAGCAGTGTATGGACGGCTTTCCTTTCATTTTACTTGCTGCAAGGTTTGTTTAAGAATTAGCAAGAATTAGCATTGTGGTATTTTATATATCTATATTTGTGTGTGTGTGTATATATAAAATGTAAACTTCCAGATTTCTTGTTTGTCTTGTTAAAACTTATAACTACTTAGTTTTCTTGTTCATGACACTCCAGGTTTCTGAAGGTTCCTTTGCCTATTACTGTCCACACATTAAGCTTTTATCAAGTCCCACGGAGGGGGAAAGTAGATCCAGGCATGACGCCAGTACGATTTTACAGCCTGCGTGGAAAATTAAGATCTTCTAACCCAACATGGTGTCTTGCACAAGAAAGCACCTCACACACGCCTAACTTGTGCGTATTGTTTGGCGTTCCAGTCGGATCCTGCGCATTGTTTTTTGTATGTTGTGTTTTCAGTAGTTAATGTTTACGGCGTGCGAACAGAAAATTTGAGTAGCTTCAGAACAAAGTGACCGTGTTATAACGTTAGGCCGTAATCGAGTTCGGTTTGCAGTCATGGGCAAAGTCACGGTCTTATCAGCGCGTTTACTGCACGAGCTGAGCCTGACCTGTAAAAACACACACACACACAAACGCACACACTGTGACCATACTTCAGACTAATGACAGCTGTTTCAGGACTGACTTTGCCATGAAGGCACCACACCTGTTGTAGGTAAGGAATCGGACGCAGGTGCACCAGGTGACTCGGGGTGTAGCTCCCAGATTCACTAATAATTTCTTTGAAGGGTTTCCCAGAGCTAGCGAGTGCTCAGGACGCAATCAGTCAACACCAAGCGATCTTGACAACAATTTTTTTGTT
Organism: Neosilurus mollespiculum; assembly: GCA_030014195.1. NCBI lineage: Eukaryota > Metazoa > Chordata > Actinopteri > Siluriformes > Plotosidae > Neosilurus > Neosilurus mollespiculum. Next base: position 14,007,785 of record JAQMYF010000005.1, on the reverse strand, counting down.
TAAAAAAACAATTTATGAAATTCATGTACGTCCTTGTTGATTCCAAGTCAACTACTGAACACTAATGTAAACGTTCCCATGAAAGAGTTTGTGATTGGTTACAGCCACATTGCTTAGGTGGATGAATCGTACTTTCGTACATTAGCTAGCGCGCTGGACCAGTAAACGTATCAGCGTTTTACTGTTTGGTTGCTTGGAAACCGAATTAATGTCCTGATTCGACTGCGTTTTGTAGTTTGTACCCAATAATTATTTTTCACACGCACCACCTGATTTGTTGCGGTGTAATTTGACCACCCTATCGTCCGTAGATCATTCACAACATTGCCACCACCTTCTGTGGCCATCCGTCCAAGAAAATGAAACCGGCCATGCTGTTTTTGAGTGGGAGGGGCATACTCTATTTCCTGTCTGTAGGAGCCTTTGAAGTATGATTTTTTTTTTTTTTGGAACGTTTCACCAATACGCCTTCATTGACTTCATTCCATCTAACCAAGCAAACAGCCTGAAAATTAGACGAACTCAAAGGTAATAATATATAATTGGTCTGGTGATAAAGGTGAATTTGTCACTTTGCTGTTACCCCCGGGGGGGTTTCAGCACATCAGGGGTCTCCGGACACCATTTTGAGAGCCCGGTGCATGTCCGTACTCTCTCCTGATAAGGGACTGACAACCCCTGCCGCGTTTCTCTGCACCGAGACCCAAAACTGCTGGGCAACAAGTGGCCAGTTGTTGGGACTGAATTCCTCCAGCGGCTGTCGGAGGCTTTTTCTTGCATGGGTTGCAGATTTATCCGCATGCTCGCATTGCTGGCATTCCAGCATTCCGGAGAAAGAGGCTGCAGCCTGAGGGGAAAATGTCTCTCTCTCTCTCTCTCTCTCTCTCCAGCTCTCCCTCACACTCTCTCTCTCCATCTCCCACTCTCTCTC
>JAQMYF010000005.1:13952161-13962182 GCA_030014195.1 Neosilurus mollespiculum | reverse complement strand
AGAGAGAGAGAGAAAAATCACCATGCTAGACATCTGTAAGAAAAATTTGTGATGTGTCCAAAATTTTAACATCCATCCATCCATTTTCTAAGCCTCTTAATCTTAATTAGGGTTGTGGGGAGGCTGGCGCCCATCTCAGCCGACTCTGGGTAAAGGCGGGGTACATCCTGAACAGCACTCCAGACCACTGTAGGGCCAACCTAGGGGTGATTTGGAACAGCCAATTAGCCTACTGTGCATGTTTTTGGCCTGTCGGAGGAAACCGGAGTACTAGGAGAAAACCCATGCAAGCATAAGGAGAACATGCAAACTCCACACAGAAACGCCTGAGCCTGGGAATCGAACCCAGGCTTCAGTTCATCAGTAATTCCCAGGCCAAGTTAAAAACAAAACAAAACAAAACAAAACAAAAAACCTCAGTTTGACTTTGAAAAAGTAGGTCAGGGTCACGATCCTCTGAAATCCCGTAAGGAGGTATTGTGATGGAGTTGTGCTTCAAATGTAAGGTTCTATATCAATTTGGGGATCAGCAATCACAGAGCAACGGCCAGTTTTAATAGGATTTTTGAAAACGTGACCTCAAATTAACCTTGGAAAAAAAGTAGGTCAAGGTCACAGTCCTTAAAGCTCATGCGAAAGGGTGTTGAGGTGGACTAGTGTTTAATATACAAAGGTCCTGCGACAAACTAGTGATCAGTAATTGCTTGGTGAAGGTATGTGATGGATGGATGGACACAGGGCATCATCATATCCCCTCTCTACCCTCTGTGATTTCGGGGGATAAAAATTGTAAAAAAAAAAAAGAAAAAAAAAAAAAAAAAGAAAAAAAAGAAACGGCACTCACGATTTTGCGAACTCCGCCTGGAGTTGGTTTCAGAACTTTCCTCTGATCCGAGGTCTGCATGTTGGAGTGGAGTGTGAACACCTGGTACCTGAAAGAGATTGCAAGTAAATCATGTGGTAAGAAAACATTCCGTACTTCAAATCAAGCGAAGTGTGAAACTTAACGTGCCTGTGCTGATGATCCGCAAATCTTTTATCATCATAAAGAATGCGGTCTCGCAGTCCAACTATCTCATCGTATCCGGGCAAAAATATCAAAACAGCACCTGGAGCAGAGAACACACAGACACACACCTCAAGACATTTCCAGGTCTACGATGTCCAGCTTCAGTCTTCCTCCTCACTCACCTTCATCAGAGCTCTGACAGATGTTGAACAGCAGGTGCATGATGAGGTCCAGGTCCACCTTCTCATCATCAAAGCTGTGATGGTAAGCCTTGAGCAGCTCCTGGTCCTGAGCGCTGAGCTCCCCGCTAGCTGACTGCACCAGGGACGACTCGTCCAGCAGACCTGCCTCCAGAGACGAGCTGCAAAAAAAAATTATCCAAAACACACACCAGAGCTTAGAGTTTAATGCATAGGATATATTTTGCATGGAATCAGAATTTAAAGGACGCAAATAACACATACATATCGGGTTATTTTAGTGATGAAGATCTAGAAGTACTCACATGTGAGACTCGATCAGATCTAGTGCTTCAGTCTGGTTGAAGTGTTTGGCCCAGTCGAGAGCAGTCCTAAAAAAAAAAAAAAAAAACCCACAATATCTGACAGTTGTAATTATTCATTGTGATTTCACTTGATTGTGATTGGTCAGAAGGTGTTGACTGATGTTCCAGAAGCCTTCTATATCCATATCACAGATGTCCTCACCAGCCATTAGATGCTTTAATATGCACGTTGGCACCCATGCTGAGGAGTTGCTCCATCTGGCTGATGAAGCCTCTTCCTGCAGCCACCATCAGAGGCGTGGCACTCGTTTCACTGTGCCTGTAGTCCACTGAAGCAAATACGGACACACACACAGGTAAGCATTCAAGTCGTATGAGCTTCAGTGTAGATTTTAAAACTGATAATATAGTACATAAACCAGACGTATCCGTTTTGAAATGTCCATTAGATTTTATTTGCATTTTTTTAAAATAAAACAAGCAGGAGGTGCAGTGCCGTAGTGGTTAGCACGTCCGCCTCACAGGAAGAAAGTCCTGGATTCGAGTTCCGGACTCGGCAAGGGTGTTTCTGTGTAGAGTTTGCATGTTCTCCCTGTGTTTGTGTGGGTTTCCTCCGAGTACTCTGGTTTCCTCCCACAGTCTAAAGTCACGCACATTAGGCTAACTGGCTGTTCCAGATTATGGATGCGAGTGTGAATGCTTATGTGGGTATTGGCCCTGCGATGGACTGGCGAGCTGATCAGGGGGTACCCAGCCGCACCCCGTTACCCAAATTGGATTAGGCAGTTTGGCAAACAGATGAAATAAAATGTATTTTATTAGTTATTAGTTTATTATTACTTTGAAGAATTGACTAGCTTTAATTTTACTACACTGCACATTGCTGCCACCTTCTGGAACTAGTCTGTTACTGTCTCATCTCCATTTTCAAAGTGGTATAGCAGCCACATTACAAACCATGGTGGAAAAAATGGTGAAGAAGCAGCTGATTTGTCTTTACGTTATAGTTTTAATCTTAGTACTATATTAAGCCTGATATGAGGGAGCGAGTCTATATTCCCCGTACCACTAATGCTCTCATTGACGATCAGGTTAAACAGCTGGACGAAGGCGTCAGCGTCCTGCTTCAGAAAGATGCTTGAGATGCAAGCGTCCATTTCCTTCAGCAGCCACGGCTCCAGTAAGGTCACATCTTTCTCGCTCTGGAAGTACACACAAAAGTTTATTTATTCATTTTTTTGGTGCCATGTTGATCTCCTGACTGATCTAATGCTCCGTCATCTCAAAAGAACGGAGCTCGCCGCAGACATTACCATCTGGCTGAAGACACTGTCTCCTCCATTGTCTAGCAGGTCAGTGTCCGTAATTACGCTGGCAGACTGCTGTTTTTTCTGAGACTCTTGTTGGGACACGCCCACTTTCACCTCGCACCACTCTGTAAGAGACGTCTGCTGCTTTGCTTCTGCAGAAAGCACATGCAGAGACATCAGTAAATGCTGGTGTAGACCACAAAGCAAAAAAAAAAATTTGAGTCACACAAAAAAAAAAAAAAAAAATAATAATAATAATAATAATAATTGAAAAAAATCAGCCCAAAGTTAAAGCTTTCAAAAGCGCGCTCAGATCATTGCATGCATATTGTTCCTTTAATGTGACTTTCACTAAACACATATTTATATACATATAAAATAAAAACAGCTTTATAAAGGTAAAGAAATGGTGCAACCCACCTTTTTGCATTTCTGCCTTATATTTGGTCATCTCCTTGTTTGTGTAGCCAGTGGTCCGCAGAATGTCCTCCAAAAAAAGCGATTTGACATCATATGGCTGTCCTTTGACTTAAAAGAAACAAAGAACAACATGTTGGGGTAGAATCAAATTCTACTATTAGATTTTCATATCAGCTTGAAACTTGAAACAGTTTTATTTTTTTATTGAGGAATATTCTTTGCTGCACATTACTGCCATCTGCAGGAACTAGCCTGTTACTGTCTCATCTTCAACTTCCAAGTAGTTCGGTGAATGAAGCCAATTTATCTGTTTTAACTCACTCACTCTCACTCATTTGCTGAACGGCTTAATCCTACCTGCGTCACAGGGAAGCTGAAGTCTATCTTGGCCGACACGTGGCGAAAGCGAGATACACCCAGAACAGCTTGCAGACCATCGCAGGGCCAACACACACACACAACCATTCACACCCATGTCAAACCTAGGGACAATCTGGAACACCCAATTAGTCTAATATGCAAGTCTTTGGACCATGGGAGAAAACCGGAGCACCTGGAGGAAACCCACGCAAGCACACAAGGTAAAAACAGCTGCATGAAGGAACAGTGTCCTGCTGCAAGATTTATTACTAAGCTGTTATTTAAAATCTAGCCTTTTAATTCATATCCTGGTTGGTCCGGTAGGTCACATGATGCTCATCGGTCATGGTCACGTGACTTTAAAACAAAGACGCAAACCAGAAAGCTAAACTAGGCCTGCTTAATATTCCGATATATTAACTATAATGAATAAAAATATATACCTAATACCCGAATATCTGTCACACATTTTTGTAACCAATCAACAACGTGATTCATCATGTATTTAGATGTTTGTTTTTCACTCACTGTAAATAATCGGGCAACGGCCGAAATATCTGATGAATAGGTCGACATCCAAGGCAGCGCTGGAAAGAATAAGCTTCAGAGAGGGCATCTTCTGCAGCATGTCCCGCATCTTAATCAGGAGGAAGTCTGTCAAGCCGTCCCGCTCATGGACCTCGTCCTAAGAAGATGAAAAAAAAAAAATTTAAAAGTAGACAGATGCTGAAAATAAGACCTTGCAGGAATTACAAGTGCACTAAAAATTTCATCATTACACCATTATTATGATGATGTTTTTTGTACTGTATTACTGTAAGGGAAATGTTGACTTCTGCATTTAACCCATCCAAAGTGAGCACACACACGTAAACAGTGAGCACACACACACACTGCAGTGCCCGGAGAGCAGTTGGGGGTTAGGTGCCTTGCTCAAGGGCACTTTAGCCATGAATGTGGAGGAAGGGAAGGTGCAGCTCAGCTTAAACCCCCTGCCCCCAAATCTTTCCTGCTGGTTCGGGAATCGAACTAGCAACCTTTTGATCACAAAGCCGCTTCTCTAACCATTAGGCCACGGCTGCCCCCATTATTACCTTCATACTTCATCTGAACGAGCCACTCAGAATAAATGGCAGGAACAAGAATGCCCGAAAAGCCGTCACCAGTATGGTCTACTCATGTGAACAACCACCTTCCCAATGTATGAGTAAATATTCTAAGCTTACCACGATCACGTGTGTGACAGTGGAGAGGACGGCGTCTCCAGCCATCAGGGTTCTGAGCAGCACTCCACTTGTGCAAAAAGTCAGTAAAGTCTTGGGAGAAACTCTGGGTCAGGAAACAATATTTCATCAACACTGAAGATATCTCACATGAATCAGGAAATTACATAAACAAATGTCTTTATTAAATCAGAGGTAGGTGTACGATAATATTAATACTGAGTGGAATTCGGGTGGAACGGGATGGATAGATAGCCTGGATTACATGGATTTCCTGAGATGGATGGGTGGATGGTCTAAAGAAAAAGGATAGATTGACTGACAGGGGCTGGACGGATGGAAAGCTTGGAAAAAATTAAATAAGAGGAGACATTTGGTTAGACGGCTGGACGTCATGAATGAAATGGATGGCCTAAGAATAGACAGATGGATGGATGGCCATAATGAAGTAATTGGATGGATGGACAGACTGTAGGAAACAGATGGATAGAATGAGGAATGGGCAAAAGAAGATGGATAGATGGATAGATGTATGAATAAATGGATGGATGGTATAAGGAAGAGGAAATTTGAGTGAATGGATGGATATCTGAGATGAGCCGGATGGATGGGCTAAATCAAGTGGGTAGTTAAATGGATGGATGGATGGATAAATGTTTTAAAAGATGAAAGTTTTGGTGGAAGACTGAATGATTTGATGGATGGACAGACAGACTAAAGAGAAGTAGATGGATGTACAAATGGTTAAAGCAATGTTTTAAAAAAGAAAGGATAGGAAGATGGATTGACAGGTAGATGGGTTGATGGATGGATATTCTAAACGGCACGGATGGACAGACTAATATGGATAAATAGATAAACTGAATGAGAAATTTACAGTCAGTTTGTTTTAAATAAAGGATTAAATTGGAGAATACTGAGCTGATGGATGGATGAATATAGATGGATGGCGAGATGGATGGATGAATACAGATGGATGGTGGGATGGACAGACTAAAGGAGAGATCTCTGAATGGTTAAACTGGTTGGTTGGACAGACGTCCTGAATAAGATGGGGTGGATAAATGGATGGATGTATAGATGGGTATTCTAAATAAGAAGGATGGATGAATGGATTCTAAATGTCATGAGTCGATAAATGAAGCGATGAAGGATAGCGCTACACATAGAAAGATGGATGGATGGACGGACGGATCAATCTATGGATAAATACACTGCAATATGGCTCGTGATTCTACCTGCTCTCCAGGCGGATCTGGTAGCCGACGGTCTGGCCGACACTCTCCCCTCTCTCCGCTGCCACTCTCTCTGCCACAGCGATGGCCGCCAGCCTCCTGGGTTGCGTACAGAAGATCCGACAGGGATTTCCCCTTTGGCTGCCGTCATCTAGCAGGAACTGAGGAATCTAAGGAACGCATGCATGCGCGGAGAGCTCATTCGTTATTAGCATTTTTAAAGCGCTCCTCTAATTGCCTCCTCTAAACAGCCCTGATTGATTAGGAGTTGGTCATTATACAGTTCACTGTACAGCCGTACGTGCGCGTCTCACCTGGGTGGTTTTTCCTGAACCGGTTTCACCCACGATCAGCACCACCTGGTTCTCCTTGATGGTTGTCACAATCTCTTCTTGCCGCTCATAGACAGGCAGCGACCTCCGGACAGCCTCCAGATCAGACTGAGCTCTCCTCTGAGGAACCTGAGGAACGCCATTATTCAGTCGCCCACTCGTCCTGTTCTTGTCTCGTCCTTGACCTGGAGGGATAGAATGTCAAATCTAATTAGATTTAATAATAATAACAACGAGTTGGGTTTTATTTGATCATTTTATTTTATTAATTTTTTTTCATAAAAAAAAAAAAAAAAAAAAAAAAAAAGTCTTTTTATTTTAATTTTTTTAAATATATATTTTTTTATTTTATTTGTAAAATATGTTACTGTATTATTTATTTAATTTTAGCTTTAATTAGTAATTTTAATTTATTGATGTCCTTTTTGTTAGGGGTCCAAGCACTGGCTTGATTCAGCACCTGCTGTGGTTATTATTATTATTATAATTATTATTATTATATACAGTAGTAGTAGTCTGTAGTAGAACAGTATTACGCCATTTTTTTACCTGATATGGCAAAAAGCCGTACAAGGTAAAACAGTACTCTTCATTATCCTCTTTCTCATTTCTCACCACTCATACCCTTCATCTTCCTCATTCTTTTCAACACTCCTCTTCATCCTCATTCATCATCAACTTCCTCTTCATCCTCATTTCTCTTTATAACATCTCTTCATCACTCCTCTTCATCCTCATTCCTTTCCATCATCTTCCTCTTCATCATCTTCCTCTGCATCACCCCTCTTCATCCTCATTCCTTTCCATCATCTTCCTTATTATCACCCCTCTTCATCTCCACTTCATCCTCATTCCTTTTCATCACTCCTCTTCATCCTCATTGCATTCATCACTCTACATCTCCCACACCTCCCTCCTCATCCTCCCTATCACTCCACTTCTTCATTAGTGTCTTTGCTTAGACCCTGGGAGTCGTTGCTTGCAGCTATATTTCATTATTTTTTGTCACAATAGATTTTTTTGCTTCAGTTTCACATTTTTTCTTTCTTTTTTTTTTTTACATTTTAATGATTTGTATTTATTTATGCCTCATTTCTAGTTATCACCTTAAAAAACATATTGAAAAAAATATGGACACTGACAATATCAGAAGAAAAATAAAATATAGAATAACATTGAATAAGTGTTTATACCAGCAGACTCTGGAGAAACAGAGAGGCCTTTCTCAGTGCGTTGCAGCAGATTAGTGCGCTCTTTACTAGTAATAGGGAACCTCTGCATGAGATTTAGGACCATGTGCTTGGAATTGTGGGTGAGGTTAAAGGTCATAATGGACCGTGCTGACTCCGGACGGTCTTTCTTCCATATGGTGAGAAAGCGATGTATTCCTTTACTGTAATGACATGAGTAAGAACACATCAGCAAGTACATTCCTTCTAGTTTCTATAGAGAATATATAGGTAGTTCAAGTAGACACGTGTACCCTCTGCTTTTTGAAATGTAACCCAGGGATTGTGCAAGGCGATGTATGAACGCTCTCTCTGTACTGGCCAGTGAAGAAGGAAACTCCATCTCTACATAAAAATAAATATGACAAAAAAAATCAGCAGATTTTTTTTGCTTTGTAAACTTTGAACATTCAGATTTAATGGCACTATTGAAAATAAAAAAACAAACATATGAATTGGCAATTTTTCACTAAAGCAAAATTTTAAAAAATGAAAAATTTTACATTTAGTCTGGACACACCTCTCTCGTCACTGTACTGGAACCTCTCCAGTGCAATGTTCACTGCAATTTTAACTTCCTCATTGATCCTGATGTCTTTCAGCCCTTTGGCTTTTTGTGAACTCGACACTTTCGATGGATTCATGTTAGCTTTCTGAGCGGCGTTCGACCGAGACATGACACCTTATAAGAGAAAAACAAAGACGGATTTACAGAGTGGCTCTAAGGATATAATATACAGACAGACAGATAAATATAGAAATAATTAGACAGACAGGTAAACAGAGAGATAGACAGGCAGGAACACAAACAAATAAACAGAAAGGCAGCTAAATAGATAACTACCCGAGAGGCAGAGAAAGACACAGACAGATTAATAAATAGATACTACGCAGACAGAAAAACAACCAGGGAGATAAATAAACAGACAGACAAACTAAGAGGGAAGACAGGCAGACAGAGAGACACACCCAGAGAGAGAGAGAGAGAGAGAGAAATGTATTTAGAGACAGTGGAAGAGTGATAAACAAAGAGATACACCAGCAAATACTTAGATATCGGGACAGAGAGACAAAAAGACAAACAGGCAGAAAGAAAGCTACATAAAACAGATAGTTAGAGAGGGAGGTATAAAGATAAAGACAGAAGACTGACCCAGCAGATTGTAAGGGGGATAAACAGATAGATAGATAGGGAGAGGGATAGAGGTATAGACAGATAGACAGATAGATAGAGAGGGAGATAGATAGACAGATAGAGGGATAGACGAGGGACAGGGGTATAGGCAGGTAGATAGATAGACAGATGTATAGAGGAATAGATAGATAGACAGATAGATGGATATATAGACAGATAGATGGATATTTAGAGGGATGGATATTTAGAGGGATGGATAGATAGAGAGAGAGAGAGATTGTGTAAAAAAAGCTAATTGAGTTTTTAACTTAAAGACATGATTAGTTGAACAGTTTGACAGATCCTACACTATTAAAAACCCAGAAGCGACAGTGAAACCTTTCTGATTCACAGGAAACTCACATGAATGAAGCTTCATTACATTTCCACACAGTTATCCACCTGAACTTAAATTATAAACACGTTACGAATACCAAAACATTACATTAGCTAGAGAGCAAACCATTGTCAGCTGATGCTATCCAGCTACACCACCTAACAATAACATGATTAAATTATTCTTGAATTTAATAAAAAACATGTTATTTTGTGACATCTGTTTAGAAAATGTACACTTTTATCCGATGACTATTAGCTAAAACAAAATGATAGTAGCTAGTAGCCCTAGTAGCTAGCAAGAGCTTGTCGCTTTTAAAACAACAACAAAACCATTCGTAGTGTGTTATTAACACCTCTGGTATCGAAAATCTTTAAATAATAACTGAAAGAGTTTGTATAACATCTGAACTGAATGGATTTTTACTCACTTTCTGCCGTGTTCAGTGTAATGAGTTGAACTAGCAGGGACCACTGAGCCGGTTAGCATGAATGAAACTTCTTGGCTGCATCCTGAACGGCTTCATATTAACTGAAGTGTGCACTCATTCGGATGTTAACCACTTTCATGCCCTACTTAGGTCACCAATAAAGGGAATAAGGAGCTATTTGTAACTCTGCATATTTTATGGTCACCGCTTGCTGGTTACAGCAGCCGAATGAAAACGCCTCTTCAAGATGGCGTCAAAAACATCATCACATTGTCATTTAATATATATATATACATATATACATATATACATATATACATATATACATATATACATATACATATATATACATATATACACATATATACACATATACATATACATATATATACATATACATATATATACATATACATATATATACATATACATATACATATATATACATATACATATA
>JAQMYF010000005.1:13916179-13942896 GCA_030014195.1 Neosilurus mollespiculum | reverse complement strand
GCTGAGATGGGCGCCAGCCTCCCCGTGACCCTAATTAGGATTAAGCGGTTCAGAAAATGAATGAATGAATGAATAATTAATTCCTAATTTTAATTCCTAAATACTTAGGAAATCTAAAATGCTTATGGTTTTTCCTAGTGATGAACTGATGTCCCATTTGGGCAGTATTCCTGTTTTGTGCCCGGTGTTTTTTGGGATAGGCTCCAACTCCATTGTGAACCTGACCAGGTTAAAAAGGCTACTAAAGTTGCATGAATTACTAATGAGGATATTATACAAACAATTGCAACCCTATTATTTTATTTTCATCATACCTGTTTTTACTCATGACTCATATCACATCAAAAAGTGAATGAGTCAGCTGGATACTGAAGGGCAATGAATCACAAGGAGGGAATTTCTGGCTGATGTAACCTTCAATCACAGTTTCTATCCTGTTGCATCAGTGCAATGTGATAAATGGTGATTTTTTTTTATTGGCAGGCCACTTACCGTGTAAATAAGGTTTTTGATTGAAAAAGATTTGTTCTTCTGCGTACTTTAAATTGCTTTGTGTAACAATGCAGGTTAGCATGACTAATTTAACACAACATTAGCTATGACGCTATTAACATTGATGTATATTTTATATATATATAAAATTGATTATAAATTGATATGTACTGAAAAAGGAGAGGGTGGCACAGTGGCATAGTGGCTTTTGTTTAAAGTTTGGGTTCGAGTCCCGGGCTTGGCGAGGGCCTTTCTGTGTGGAGTTTGCATGTCCTCCCAATGCTTGCGTGGGTTTCCTCTGGGTACTCTGGTTTCCTCCCACCGTCCAAAGATTAATTGGCTGTTCCAAATTGCCTTTACGTGCGAGTGTAAAAGGTTATGTGAAGGTAGGCCTTGAAACTGGCGTGTACCCCAGTGTCAGCTAAGATAGGCTCCAGCCTCCTTGCAACCATGGGAGGATTACGCAGTTTGGCAAATGAATGAATGAATATGGCAACTAGTGTGTAAATAATAATTCATAATTTTTTAACTGGGTGAGGGCAGAGTACGATGAAGATGAACGATGAAGATGAATTTTTAACTGATATAGGTTAGCTTATAACTTAATAGGTTAGCAAATTAACATTCATACTTACAATAGTCCCCCCCCCCCTTAATCATTCAGTACCATCTAAATTGTTTACATATTGATTTTGATATTAATTCGAATCATATCATATATAGTGTGGCTTTAAAAAAAATATTGTATCAGCAGATTCGGTATCACATCCTATTAAACATTTTATACAAATCAATGTTAATTACATTTCTTTCTTTCTTTTTTTTATTTAACACTGCTTGCTCATTCTGTATTTACTTTTTGGAAATCTTTATTTATACTGTGTATTGTTTGGTGCCTAAACCACGGTTTTTGTTCACATGTTACAGTCTGTAACAGCAAGTCTACTTCCGGATGTTTAAGCAAACGACACACCTGCGGTCCAATCACATTGCAGACAAATGCAATTTTGTGACGCCAGGCACGCCGGTACGTGTGCCAATGAAGAAAGGCCAGCGTGCCGGTTTCACCCAATCATCATCCTCCAACGAGATGCCCGTGGACCAATAGTGAGCCTCCACGACGGGAAAGCAGTGACAGCTTATATACAGGCGCCGTCATTCATCCCATTTCATATTACACAGCAACAGCAAAGGAAGATAGATACTCACTGTGTGTTAAACAGCGGTACTAGCGGATTTCTTATTACTATTAACGCCGTGTGGCTTCTCATTTCTTCAGTTTAGTCTTCTACAATATTTACGGTAAGGTTTCTGTTGATTTCAGACTTCTTAATTGGTGTTAGAGATATTATGAAATAATGTAATTTAAAGTGCTTTCAAATTTTAATTGTGTTAATTAATGTGTATATATTTGGTATAATTTCAGATATTACTTAATACAATTGGTTTTAGAAATGATAAGTTGTTTTATTAACCGCTTTTCAATGCATCTCGCGCACATTCTAGCTTTTTCTGTAGCTGCTAACGGTTTGCTAGCAACCCAGTACCTCAGCTTAGCTTAGCTTAGCTTAGCGGGGGGGGAAAGCCGGGAAAAGGCAAGGTAGAAAATACTTTTGTGAATTAAATAATTATTTTGATCATCAACAACTAACGAGTGTAATAATTAAGCATTGTTTGTAAACAGATTAATTTGGTTCACATGCTAGCATGAGGGTTTTATATTTGTTCATACAGCTAGCATAGTAGCTATGTGGTAATAGCTTTTTGATTTTTCCTTCTGCTTTTAATTAATTTATCTGGGCAGCTTTCTACCTGGTCGTTAAATAGCTTGAATGCAATAATAATTAATAAATTAACAGTGTATTCTAGTGTTATTGCCTACATTAGATTTTTCCCCTTTCCTCTAAACCCACGTGATTTCAGGGCGGTACCTTCTATGACGTCCAATATAATGATGTCTGTTTTTTAAACTTTATTTCTTAACAGAGTGAGGTCAAGTCTGACTGATACCAAGATGAGGTTATTGGGTCTGTTTTTGCTGGTGGTTGGCTGTGTCCATGCTGACGATGATGACAAGAGGGAAAATGTCGGCACTGTGGTGGGCATTGACCTTGGCACCACATACTCCTGGTAAGCATGTAGTGCTTTCCTCATGTAGCAGTCTTCAAATCATCTATTTTACTTATTTTGTCAGAGGAATTGATCAAACGTTAAACTTACTTTGTTTATATTTAGTGTTGGAGTGTTCAAGAACGGACGTGTTGAGATCATCGCCAACGACCAGGGTAACCGCATCACTCCATCCTATGTGGCCTTCACCAGTGAAGGAGAGCGTCTGATTGGCGATGCCGCCAAGAACCAGCTCACCTCCAACCCTGAAAACACCATCTTCGATGCCAAAAGGCTGATCGGTCGTACATGGAGCGACTCCTCCGTGCAGCAGGACATCAAATATCTGCCTTTCAAGGTGGGTGTGTAGTGTTTATATCGGTTCTTCATCTTATTAGCTGTGGAAATGTTGTCTGAGTCTGACGTTCTTATTTAAACCATTCTAGGTTCTTGAGAAGAAGTCCAAGCCCCATATTCAGGTTGAAGTTGGAGCTGGTCAGTCAAAGACCTTTGCCCCTGAGGAGGTCTCTGCCATGGTGCTTACCAAGATGAAGGAAACTGCTGAGGCTTACCTGGGAAAGACGGTATGTTTATTTTTTTTGTTTAATTTGTGAATCATATTCAGTATCATGAGAGTAATAGCCACTTCTATCTCTCTATGTGTAGGTTACACATGCTGTGGTCACAGTCCCTGCCTACTTCAATGATGCTCAGCGCCAGGCCACCAAGGACGCTGGAACTATTGCTGGCCTCAACGTGATGAGAATCATCAATGAGCCGTAAGCCCTTCCCCATTTTCTGATTCTTTAATAAACCTCTGACGATCTATCGAGACATTGTTACTTAGATTTCCATTATTGTTGTCCTTGCAGAACTGCTGCTGCTATCGCCTACGGTCTGGACAAGAAGGATGGCGAGAAGAACATCTTGGTGTTTGACCTTGGTGGCGGTACCTTTGACGTGTCCCTTCTGACTATCGATAACGGCGTCTTCGAGGTGGTGGCTACTAATGGAGACACTCACTTGGGTGGTGAAGACTTTGATCAGCGTGTCATGGATCACTTCATCAAGCTGTACAAGAAGAAGACCGGGAAAGACGTGCGCAAGGACACCCGCGCTGTACAGAAGCTACGCCGTGAAGTCGAAAAGGCCAAGAGAGCCCTGTCCTCTCAGCACCAGGCTCGCATTGAGATCGAGTCCTTCTTCGAGGGTGAGGATTTCTCAGAGACTCTGACTCGTGCCAAGTTTGAGGAGCTCAACATGGTAAGATCTCCTGCAGCTCCTTCTGTTGGCATTTTATCCAATTTTTGGTTGAAACTTACTTTGAATTACACTGTTTGCGTCTGTCTTCCAGGATCTGTTCCGCTCCACCATGAAACCTGTGCAGAAAGTCCTGGAAGACTCCGACCTGAAGAAGTCCGACATCCATGAGATTGTCCTCGTGGGAGGCTCCACACGTATCCCCAAGATCCAGCAGCTGGTGAAGGAGTTCTTTAATGGCAAAGAGCCATCCAGGGGCATCAACCCTGATGAGGCTGTGGCTTATGGAGCTGCTGTGCAGGCTGGAGTGCTGTCTGGAGAGGAGGACACAGGTGAGGTTTTGGAAAAATCCTCAGGAAGTGCAGTAGAACCTCGAGTTAAAAAAGTAGCGTTGAGTTAATGCTTAGTTTAATTATATCCACAGGAAACATCGTGCTGTTGGATGTGTGCCCCCTGACTCTTGGTATTGAGACTGTTGGAGGTGTGATGACCAAACTCATCCCCAGGAATACCGTCGTACCCACCAAGAAGTCTCAGATCTTCTCTACAGCTTCTGACAACCAGCCAACTGTCACTATTAAAGTTTATGAAGGTAAGATTGTTTGTTTTAAAACATTTATGGTAAAGCTTTAATAAATTTGAGCTGTGTTGTGATCGTCTCCCTTTTTTTTTTTTTTCCCAGGTGAGCGTCCTCTGACCAAAGACAACCACCTCCTGGGCACCTTTGACCTAACAGGCATCCCTCCAGCTCCACGTGGCGTTCCTCAAATCGAAGTTACGTTCGAAATAGACGTCAACGGCATCCTTAGAGTCACTGCTGAAGACAAGGGCACGGGCAACAAGAACAAAATCACCATCACCAACGACCAGAACAGGCTGACCCCTGAAGACATCGAGCGCATGGTGAACGATGCCGAGCGATTTGCGGACGAAGACAAGAAGCTGAAGGAACGCATCGATGCCCGCAACGAACTCGAGAGCTACGCCTACTCGCTCAAGAACCAGGTGGGTGATAAGGAGAAGCTGGGAGGCAAGCTGTCCTCTGAGGATAAGGAGACCATCGAGAAAGCCGTCGAGGAAAAGATTGAATGGCTCGAGTCCCACCAGGACGCCGATATCGAAGAGTTCCAGGCCAAGAAGAAGGAGCTGGAAGAAGTCGTCCAGCCAATCATCGGCAAGCTGTATGGTAGTGCAGGTGGTGCACCACCAGAAGAGGGAGAAGATGGTGAGAAGGATGAGTTGTAGGTTGTTGTGTGATTCTATCGTCAAGCATTTTTTTTCCCCCTTTTCCTTTAAGCCCTCCTGATATACTCTTTCCCTCTCTGGAGGGAAACAAGGGACAGATGTATATAGTTGCTGGATTTGATGGACAATTGGGAGGGGAAAGTATAAAGGGGTGGAGCAACCACAAAACCATGATTTACTTCTGAAATGGACTTGGAGCATGTAGAGAGCGTAAGATGTTGCTCTTCACTGAGGTGGAGATTTAGTCAGCCTGGATTGAGGCTTGCTGCTGTTCTCAGGCAGTTGGAGAGGAGTTTTGTGGATTCGGGGTGGGTGGGATATGGGGTGGGCGGGGTTTGATTTCTGTGGGTATGTTGGGTTATGGGCAGACATCATTGTTCACAAACTCAAGTTATTTATTTAAATCTGGCAAACGTAGAGTACGTTTCTACTGCAACCTGATGGGAATAAACATTTGATAATAAAACTCCTTGCTGTTTGTGGTCATTCTTCAAAAACCTTATCAGGGTGTCAGTGCTTTATACCTCAAATAATTTGGCTGCATTTAAAATTGATATGTCCCTTTCTCTGTTTTAACATTTAAAAAAAAAATCAAGATTTTATTAAAGCAATTTACTGTATTAATTTCTCAAAATGAAAAGTCTTCAAATGTGACTTTCTACATTTCTGACTTAAAATGGATACAGTTGACTTGCATGCACTAGATCAGGAGTGTCAAACTCATTTTCACTAAAATTTTAGGTCCTTGAGACAGTTGCCCCCCTTTTCTGACAATGCTTAACAGTTACAAGCTAGCTTGCATTATTCCTGAATTATGAGTAACTAGCCAATTACTTGAAATGGGTTGCTGCCACCTAGTGGATGGATGCTAGATTACAATTGAAGGGCTCAGTGCCATAAATTATTTTATTTCATAAGTTGTGATTTTAAGAAAAGCACTATGATTAAGTCATATTTCTCACATTTGGAATTTTTGCTGCAAAGAAGCTGCAGTTGTCCACATAGGAGTGACTTTCAGCACATGGGGAGACCTCTATTGTTAGAATATACTCCCTGATTTATTTACAAAATTTATTCATTGTCTCCCCCCCTTCCCTCCCATTTTCTCCCTTAATTTTAGTCGTATCCAATTTTTGATTTTTTTCTACGAAAAGTATTGCCTTCCCATCACACCAACCAGGGAGGGGTGTTAGCATGCACCTGCCCCCTCGGTGACATGCAGTGCTACCGCCTGCCTCTTTGAAGGCTTTACAGAATGAGTTGGAGGGCTGGACTTAACCCACAGGCTACTTGGTTAACAATGTTTTTAAAAACCTTGGTGTATGAATTCATCACAATCTTTACATTGTGAAGTTTAAATGCAGCTGTGCTCCTTATACACTTAATTATAACTTCTTATTCTATCCACCCTTTATACATGAATATACATTCATCATACATGTTCAGTCTCCATATATTTATTATAAAAATAAACAGCATCATGTTAACACAGTGACTAGACAGTCGTTGAAAATGAGCCCCCGAGTATCCATCCCTCCGAACACAAAGCACAAATACTTTGTTTCTGCTTTCTCCTCTACGCTGCCGTCTGTCCTTTCTGTCCAAGGCACAACACACATTGAATGGTCGAGTCGGTTTGGTGGGAGGTCACCTTTAAATGCCATCAGAGTCCAGCGTTGTTTGTCTGGGAGGATAAAAGGAATATAATCTTCATTATCAGGAGTCAACATTACAAGGATGTAATTCAGTGTCACGCTATTCGCGTGTACAGGACATACCAGTCTGAAACTTGTACATCGAGTTGCTTGCACCGTCTGCCGTCATCCCTCCAAAAATGTAAAGATTTCTCCCCAGAGCCATGGCGGCATGAGCTGCTGTTCCTCCAGGAACGTCTCCTTTAGCCTTCACCCTCTTCCACGTCATACTCTCTGAAGAACACGTCGACACAAAAACTACCACTGATATATCAATTTACCCCCTCCGGTGAGTGAAAGAGTGTTGTGTACCTGTATCCAGAGAGAACATGTCAGAGTGGAACTTCTCTCCTGACATCCCTCCGTGGATGTAGAGGACGGATCCGACAGCTACGATCGCGTGGCCGTGCCGGGGCGAGGGGGGCTTTCCTTTAGTGTCTGGCTGTGTCCACGTACAGGTTACTATAGACACACACATTAATATTAATGTCTTCGATGTGGATACATTTCTACAGTTTCACAAAAAGTAAAAGTAGACCACAGGGGTGTGGACACTCCAGCTGAAAGGACCATTTCATAATAGGCTAATATGGAAAAGTTCACCTAGTTGACTGCTGTGACCTTGAAACAAGGTCAAGGTGACCCATATACAATCCCAACTGAGACCTTCCAGAGGGGAACGCATCCACCAAATTTGGTGATCCTATTTAATTTCCTTCCAAATTTATTGCGCTAAAAATTGGACAGACAGATGGATCCCATTCCTACAGCTAAACGTGTGCAAACTTACTTCAATTTTAAAATCATATACACAGTCCACTTGAAATCGGTCTACATCAGGGGTGATGGTGATATATTGTAAAGGAATGAGTCATCCTTCCCAGAATCCAATGTGTTGTTTATGTTTATGGATCAGTGCGTGTACTGATCCCTCAAACTTTTTTCATACACCCAATACCGTTTTTCCTTCTCAGCCGTGTGCGACACGACCGCAGCTGGTTCGGGTCTGGTAAAGTGGAATAACCTAACACAAACACTTCAACAGTCAAAAAACACTTCACTTTTGCGGAATAATGATGCCATTCAAAATGGCTTCAAGAAAGGGTGACTCTGCCCCTTTAAAGTGTCCATCATCCATGCTAATATTTTATGCTCAGATTCTTGATATGAGCTGCCACAATAAACATAAACAACTTAATGATTCTGTTAGTTCCTGAATAAAATGAGGAATTCTGTAAAAAAAACTACACACATGAACAGAAGGGTGTAGAGAGTTTGAGGTAAAGAGGTAAAGAGACCTGTGTTAAAGACGTGCACCCGGGGGTCGGTCACTGGCGTGGCCCCTGTCTCTCCACCAGAGAAGACAAACAGTCTGTCTTTAACGCATGCTGAGTTGGTGTGGTATGTCCTCGGGCTCGGGGGTGTCCCTTTCACATCCACAGTCCGCCACAGAACATTCTCTGCGCACAGGTACATAAAAACAACCCCAGTTACTAATAAAACTCAAATTCGATTCAAATCCACTCACAAGAAAATACAGTATGGCGGATCAGTATGGTATTACCGTTCTTGTGTAAAACCTGAATGCAGTTTCGGTTAGCGCTTTGCTCCGCTCCTCCGAACACCCACAGACTGTCAGGCTCGCTCTCAGACACAAAGCTACAGTGTTCATATCTCGCCTGTAGTCCTTCCCATTCAGGAATATCCCACTCATGACTGTCTAAAATTGAGATTTTGAGTCAAATAAATAACAAAGTCTTTTCTTTAAACACTTGTAATCATCAATTAAACGTGTTTTTAATTCACTGTGATCTCCAACTGAGGCAGAATCCATTCATATGATCATGATGATCTAGATCAAGGGTCAAGAGACATCAATAAAAACACCCAGGGAAGTATAATAAAGTGTTATCCAGAACATTATTACCAAGATTGATAATTGAGGAGTGTGAAAAACTGCAACTCGGATTGGCTCCCCCGGCAATTACGATATGTCCTTTCCCTCCGGTGGTCGTAGGCATGAACGTGCAAGTGTGACCCACGCTGAGTCCAGGAGCTTCACCTCGGGGCACCAGAGCATACCTGTAGGGTTTAAAGAGGAGAAATTCCCTTAATCGTACCAGTCACAGATAATTATGGGAAATAAACCTGGTGTGTGTCTGTGTGTGTGTGTGTGTGTGTACCACTGGTTTTCTATGGGTTTATCTTCAGGGCAGAGGATGGGCAGAAGCTCCATGAGTCTACAAGCACCACAAAGAGAAGAGAATTAGATCAGCCAGTACCATAAACAATCATCCTCCAATCCATGGAAGGATGCTTACACCTTTCAAAAATGTTGACCTACTCAATAAATGCTATTCAGAATTGAGAGTCGACTCCCAAACAGCTATTCAGAAATAAGAGTCGACTCCGAAGCAACTATTCAGAAATAAGAGTCGATTCCCAAGCAACTATTCAGAAGTAAGAGTCGACTCCCAAACAGCTATTCAGAAGTAAGAGTCGACTCCCAAACAGCTATTCAGAAGTAAGAGTCGACTCCCAAGCAACTATTCAGAAATAAGAGTCGACTCCCAAGCAACTATTCAGAAATAAGAGTCGACTCCCAAGCAACTATTCAGAAATAAGAGCCGACTCCCAAGCAACTATTCAGAAATAAGAGCCGACTCCCAAGCAACTATTCAGAAATAAGAGCCGACTCCCAAGCAACTATTCAGAATTAAGAGACGACTCCCACACAGCTGTTCAGAAATGAGAGTCGACTCATAAACGTCTATTCAGCCACGAGAATCGACCCCCAAACGGCTATTCAGTAATAAGAGTCGACTCCCAAGCAACTCTTCAGAAATAAGAGTCGACTTAAAATGAACGACACATTAATGCTAAAACCACTATTTATTGCACAATATGGCTCCTATAGAGCTATGAGGTGTATTTGAACTGTTTAATGTTATGAGCAGCCTGTAACTCATTTTGATATTATCGAACACACCAAATATTAAGGGAAATTATATTCAGCCACCTGGATAATGTCTGACAGCCTCAGTAGGGCTAGAAACCGGAAGTTTCTTCATCCTGCGTTACTTACTACCTAATAAATTATTTACATAATTTAAGTCTATCAGATGTACAAAAGTCAAACCTACCTTTTGTAATCAACGGCAAACCGGATAAGAAGCAAAAACTTCAACGAACACTGCTTAAAATCAGAGATATCTCTTGCTAACAGCTAATTTGGAATGGCTGCGTCCCAAATCACTCCATGTTGATGATGTAGTGCGCTGTCCATCCAACAGGCCACCTGAATGGTACCACGTGACCTTTTAGCGTGCACATTAGATCACCATTTTGTTCAAATTTGTTTGTGTGCTGCTACTGGATGTTCCCCGTTACACGTTTGGTGAAATTTAAGTTTTACTGGTATATAACTTTTTGTTCGGTTAAACTTATAACTGATAAAATCGCCACGAAGTAGGCTGCATCTCACCAAAATGGCTGCGCCCTGTAAACACAGCTGTAAAGGGCAGAAAACTATTTGGAATCCAGCCGACGTTTGTTACCCGGGCAACCCGCGCTTCTTCTGTGAGGTTTATTTCGGGTGCGCGCGTAATTTGAATAGAAACAGCTGCTCTCGCCATCTAGCGGATAATCCTGGAAACGCCTTAACACAGACACAATTTTTTGAAGTTCTTATAAAATATTGAACGGTGGAATAAACAATTCCAGCCCTATACATCACTTAATTCTTGTTTTCAGCCTCGAGACTGTACTTGCCTTTGAATTGCATGTTGTTTTGGATTAATTGATGTATTCGACATTCATTTTAGAACAATGTTTGGGTCACATCAGGGCGGTACAGCGGTGTAGTGGTTAGCATGTCGGTCTCACAGCAAGAAGGTCCTTGGTTTGAGTCCCAGGCTCGGTCTGGGTAATTCTGTGTGCGGTCTGAATGTTCTCCCTATGCTTGCGTAGGTTCCCTCAGGGCCTCTGGTTTCCTCCCACAGTCAGTAACCAAAAGACAACACTGACAATATTTAGAGATAATGAT
This sequence comes from Neosilurus mollespiculum, assembly GCA_030014195.1. NCBI lineage: Eukaryota > Metazoa > Chordata > Actinopteri > Siluriformes > Plotosidae > Neosilurus > Neosilurus mollespiculum. The sequence goes on along the minus strand of JAQMYF010000005.1, from coordinate 13,932,051 downwards.
AATAATAATAATAATAATAAACATATAATTCATTTATTTGCCAAACTTCTTAATCCTACTAGATTCGGGGGGATCTGACACCCATCTCATCCGACTCTGGGTGAGGACGGGGTGCACCCTGAACAGCTCGCCAGACCATCACAGGGCAACACTCATATCTACACCTAGGGCAATTTGGAACAGCCTAATGTGCATGTTTTTGGACTGTGGGAGAAAACCAGAGTACCTGGAAGAAACCCAGGCAAGAACAGGGAGAACATGCAAACTCCATACAGAAACGCCGGAGGATTCGAACCCAGGACCTTTGTGCTGTGAGGCGGATGTGCTAACCACTACACCACCCTACCACCCATAATAATAATAATAATAATAAAAATAATTGTTATTAATTGGCTATTACCATTATTATTATTATTATTATTATAGTTGTTCCTTACTTAATATTTATGATGGCATTGCACCAATTCAGTCTAATTTAACAAACCGACACAGCCAAGCATCCATGAGACAGAACGTCTTATATGCAGAGGTTGAGTCCCAGATACACATGTAGAGCACCTTCATTACTTCCTGATGATGACGTGAATCACTGAATCTTGACAGTCAAATGTTTAAAGATTCCATACCACATGAGGTCACTGTTAGAGAAGCGATGAGTGTGAGAGATGTTTTTTTCACACACAGCTGGAAATCCGACTCAGGGTTCCTTCACTGTATCTGAAGTTACTTGCCAGATGTTTTCTTGATTCGAGCGACTCAGAGATTGTCTCACACGTAACATGGTCCAAAACTTACAGTTGGGGTTTCAATAGCAACGTGGAGGAAATGTGTAGACGGTCTGATCTTTATCAGTGAATGCAATCTGTGAGCTCATGTAATGCCCCCTGTTCACCACCAGCCACCCTCTTTCCACCCCATGCCATGTCAATTAAACCCCTGCCACTCCCTATCCACCCCTTTCACCCTATTTCTACTGTGCTAACCTTCATCTACCTCTGCCCCTCGATCCTCTGCTGCTACCCTCTCCCTTCTGCCCCTCTATCCACCCCACCCCTATTCTACCCTTTTCCCACCCTGCCACTCTTATCTACCTCTGTTCCTCTATTCTCCTCTATCAGTCTCTATTTACCCCTGCCCTCTCTATCCACCCCTGCCACCCTATTTCCACACTACCACTCTCTATCTACCCCTTATCTACCTCTTTTCCTCTATCCTGCTTTCCTCATTACCCTTAAGTGTGCTGTGTGTTGTGTGTTATTTCATTGCCAGTGGCAACAAGGTGTAACAGTGCTGGTTCTCTCTCTCTCTCTCTCTCTCTCTCTCTCTCTCTCTCTCTCTCTGTTTGTCTCTCCCTGTCTGTCCATCTCTGTCTGTCTGTCTGTCTCTCTCTCTCTCTCTCTCTCTCTCTCTCTCTCTCTCTGTTTGTTTGTCTGACTGTCCGTCTTTCTCTCTATTTCTCTGTCTGAGTATCCGTCTGTCTTTCTGTCTGTCCCAATCTCTCACTCTCTATCTCTCTCTGTATGTCTCCCTCTCTCTCTCTTCCTGTCGGTTTGTTTGCCTGTCTGTCTCTCTCTCTGTCTGTTTGTCTGACCCCCTCTCTATCTCTCTTTTTGTTTGTCTGACTGTCCGTCTGTCTTTCTGTCTGTCTCTTGGACTCTCTCTCTCTCTCTCTCTCTGCTTTTTTTCTGTCCTTTTCTGTCTCTCTCTCTTGCTCTGCCCGTCTGCCCCTCTCTCTGTCTCTCTCTCTCTGTCTCTCTCTCGCTCTCTCTCAGGTTGTGGTTCAGGTTTCCCCTCTCGGTTGTAATGACTCTGTATCACACTGTTATGGACGTTTCTACTTTACACAAAGTTTCCTTTAAAAGTCGTTCACATTCTCCCGAATCCTCTTTCCATCTCCAAACCTACGGTGAGTTTCATGCTTTAAAATGTTTTTATTCTCATTTTCATTCATGTATTTCTTTTTCTTTTAAGCTTCAGTTTCAGACTTTTTGTGATTATTATTTAACTTCACTTAATTTTATTTAGTTTTTACATAATTGGAACTCCGTCGTCTGTAATCTTAATTCTTTTACTAATAAGAAATGACAATAATAATAATAAAAACTGTGATATTTCTGAATTGTAGAACTCCTTACTGGCTTTTCTGCAGCCCTGAACTCCACTCATCCTGCTTGTATTACAGCCATGCTATGCTAACAGCGCAGGTGGCTCAGTTCAGGTGCTCACCTTGCACTTATTTCGGAGGTAATTAGCAGCTCGTCTCTTTAGCAGCGTTTAATCATTCATGCTGCTGTCAGTCATCTGCAAAGGCCAAACTCATTAATAATGAAGAGTTTCGCTCCAGCGGATTGGAAGAGTTCTCCATGATTCACTGAGTCACTTTCATCTGATTCGTTTGATTTGACTCACGTCATATTAACTCTGAACTTTTCCTCTTTTAATGCTGTAAAGTCAGTTAGGTGAATGTAGAGAGTACTCAGACGAGGTGATTCGTACCCTGCTCGAGCACGTCTATCCGCCTAAAGTTCGGTTTGTTTGAGTTGTGTGATCGCTGCGTGGCGCGTTCCCTTGGTCCGCCTGGGGGTGATGTCAGCTCAGACTCGGTTCACTTGGACTCGGGTATGGGACGCGTCAGCGTGATCGCTCACCACGGAACTCAAACACTATAACAACAATTTCTCTTAATTGATTTTGGAATATTTGAGTTATTTGAGTTGGCGGAGTCTGGTTCTAGGTGGCACGGTGGCGTAGTGGTTAGCACGTCTGCCTCACGGCAAGAGGGTTCTGGGTTCGGGTCCTGGGCTCGGCATTTCTGTGCAGACGTTTGCACGTTCTCCCGGTGCTTGTGTGGGTTTCCTCCGGGTACTCTGGTTTCCTCCAACAGTCCAAAGACACACACGTTAAGCTAATTGGCAGTTCCAAATTGCCCCTAGGTGTGGATGCGAGTGTGATGGCGAATGTGATAGGCAAAGGAATTAGCAGAGATTGTCAGTGACTCTGGTTTATCGAATCTAGCAATGAAGCTATGCAACACCCAAGAACATAACATGTCAATCAGGCAACGGAAACAAAACTCACTCTCACTAGTGTGGTGTTAGTTAATTTTAGAAGCTGTTATATACTGTATATCGTGACTAGGGTTTCTCATGGGGACACAAAAAACAGGCCACGCCCACAAGGAACATGTCACTTAAAAAAAAAAGAATTCTGTTACTATGCAGCAGGATGAACAGGGCAGAGCTGGCAGTACAGAAAATGCATTTAGGCCATTAAACTCGGTCCATCGCTGACCACGCACACGCACACACACACACACACACACACACACATACACACGCTGGCCATTAACATCCCACATTGGGTTTATCTTCGATCCTGATGGATTTCAGAATTTTCAGGATTTCAGGAAGTGCGCCCATAATGGGAACATCTCTCCACACGTCCTGCGTTAACCTCCTCCTGTGATGGATGTGTCAGATTTGTCTGCTAAATAACACACAACAAGTTTGTATCTCGCCGGAGACTGGAAGGAAGCGTAGGACGGATAATGAGAGAAAAGAAAGAAAGTAGGCGGAATAAGGAAGAGAGGGAGGAAAAAAAAGAAAGGTACCCAGGTTTGGCTGCTGGCTGGCTGTAATGAAGGGGGAGGGAAGGAAAGGCGAAGTAGTGAGGGAGGGATAATGAAAGGAAAGAATGACGGCTGAGTGATGGTTTCTCGTGCTGGCTGTAGAACTAGTTCGGGGATAACAAGCAAACTGCTGCTACACTTTCAGGATCTTTTTGACAGGATGCCCTCGGGGGGCTTGCTGAAGCATTTTCATCTGAGAATTTTGTGGAGAATAGTTCTCATGTCTGTGTCATGTCCATTCCTAATGACCGCATGGTTTTCTTCTCCTTACAGAAACTACTCTGCACCGAACCAAACAGCGTGACACTGACAGCTCTACTCGAGTTCCTATTAAAGCCTTTTGTTTTATAATTTGGTCCAAAGTGGGCCATTTTTTCACAGTTACTGTTTATACCACTGGGCTAGCACATCCACCTCACAGCAAGAAGGACCTGGGTTCAAGTCCCGGGCTTGGTGGAGGCTTGTGTGGAATCTGTGTTGGGCGGTGGCGGCTCAGTGGTTAAGGCTCTTGATTACTGATCAGTAGGTTGGAGGTTCAAGACCCAGTACCTTGAATCTGCCACTGTTGGGCCCTTGAGCAAGGCCCTGGACCTTCAACCCTCAACTGCTCAGTTATATAAATCCGTTGGAGGAGCATCACCACAAATGCCATAAATGTAAAGTAATGTAAATGAGTTTGCATGTTCTCCACGTGCTTGCATGGGTTTCCTCCGGGTAGTCCGGTTTTCTCCCACAGTTCATAGGCATGCTCGTTAGGCTAATTGGCTGTTCCAAAGTGTCCCTAAGTGGGAGTGTAAAATGCACCTATGGTCACGAGCCTTGGGTAGTGACTGAGAGAACAAGTCCGCGAATACAAGCAGCTGAAATGAGCTTCCTCCGCAGGGTGGCGGGTCTCTCCCTTCGAGATAGGGTGAGAAGTTCTGTCATTTGGGAGGAGCTCGGAGTAGAACCGCTGCTCCTCTGCATTGAGGAGCCACTTGAGGTGGCTCGGGCATCTAATTAGAATGCTTCCTGAACGCCTCCCTGGTGTGGTGTTTTGGGCATGCCCAACCGGGAAGAGACCCCGGGGTTGAACACGCTGGAGGAACTACGTCTTTCGGCTTGTCCGGAAACGCCTCGGCATCTCCCCGGAAGAGCTGGAGGAAGTGGCTGGGGAGAGGGACGTCTGGACCTCACTGCTTAGGCTGCTGCCTCTGAGACCCGACCCCGAATCAAGCAGAAGAAGATGAATGAATGAATGAATGAATATTGCCCTTAGCTGTGAGTGTGAGTGCGAATGGTTGTACATGTGTTGAACGTGCATTGGATGACCTTAGATTGGGTGACCTTCGCCCAAAGTCAGCTGAGATAGGCTCCAGCCTCCGTGCAACCCTTGTAGGATGAAACGGTTTGATGAATCAACGCATGAATAAATAAATAAATCAAGTTTCAAGTTTCAAGTTTATCTGTCATATACAGGTAACAATGAAACATCACTACCGGCAATGAAATTCTTGGACTCAGAGCCCCCTCAAAATTGCATTTAAGAACAAATATTGCACATAAATGTTGATACTAAAGTGGGATTTTACTCCCTGATTAAATATTTCCATGCTATGTTTTCACGGAACATAAATAAAGACTATTAAATATCATACCCCCATATTTTTTTTAGGTTTAGAAGAGCCTTAGCTTCTTTTTTTCCCTCCGCCCTTGATTCTAAACATAAGACTGGTGATCACCTACATATTTCCTTTTGTGGTATATATGAAACCTGAGTGGGTAGTAGGTGGGCTGAAAATGGGCCCCATATGGGATTGGCTGTGGGTTACATTGTGGCCCCATGTGGGCCCCACCTGTGTTAAACCTGGGCTACATGGGCACTAAGTGGGCATAGGCACAAAATGGGCATCTTAACTGGGGTCAACAATTATGTCCCACTTTGGCAAGCCCAGATGGGCTCCTATGGAACCTGTGGACCATCCAATATGGGGCCCATTTTTCCGCCCACGTACTACCCAAGTGGGTCTCAAATACAAGTGCTGGCTGAGTGGATATTGTACTCCCTCTTCATGGTAAGAGAGAAACTTCCACACTGGCAAATTTTAAGTTTCGTACCCTGTTGCTTAGCCGTGGTCATTTCTGTCCAAAAACCATGAAGATTTACACTTTTCTCCAAACTCAGTCTTGAGTTTAGTTTTACTCTGAGGAATTAATTGTATGTAAAGTACACTTTAAAACAGTGATATATTAATAAGAAAATGTAATAAAGGAATATGAGCTCTGGACTCGTCCTCTTGTCCTCTCATTAGTGTCCAGCGTTTGTTCTTGTCTGAGAGGGTCTCGTTTGAAGAGCAGCCAAACATGGAGACCTGAATCCCTTTATACCATGACAGTATCAGTGCCAGGATTGTGACTTGAACAGACAGCCAGACAGACATGTGAAGCCCCCGAGTGTGTGTGTGTGTGTGTGTGTGTGTGTGTGTGTGTGTGTGCGCACGCGCTCCAGACTGCCAGGCTTTCCCTCTCGAACCTCCTGCTAATTCAAACGAAGTGCAATTAAAGCACGCAGTGAGCACAGAGGATATCCAAACACAACCTCAGCGTGCCTCATCTCCCCCATCCGTCAGCAGCCACGACCCTCCCTCCCACTAAATTTCATTATCTGCTAATTCCCACCCACTAACCTGCTTTTCACGATTACATGACAGCAGCTAACATGGCAGGCGGAAGGCTAAAACAAGCCTGACACCAACTAGCATAAATGCTGCTCATGCTGGGCGGTGTAACAGACTCAGAAGTAAAGCGCTGTCCGCCCTCTTCCACATACATGGCTTCAGAGGGAAGGCCCTTCTATGGTCATGGAACATTTAAAACGAGTTATTTAATGTTATCAGCCATAAATAGACGTTCCCTTGGCAGCCTCTTAAAGTATATCAGTATAAACTTGCTGTTATAGAAAATTAATCAACACGTTCTGACCAATCAAGATTGAGGATTCAAGAGGATCGTGGGAAAAATTTTTTTTTTTAAATGAAATTCAACTTTTTGTGTCTCTGTGTTTCTGGTGTGTTGGGACTGTGGCTTTATGTACAGATGTGGGCTTAAAAAATATTCCTGCGCCGATGCTTCAGGCCGGGTCTAAAATAAGATACTAGGAGAGAGAGAGAGAGAGAGAGAGAGAGAGAGAGAGAAGGGGGGGAGGGCAAAGAAAATAGAAAGAGAGATGGCGAGAGATGATTAATGAGACGTGCAGACACACAGAGTGTGGGCTTAAACAGCGAGACCGTCTCGGCTGTGCGACAGCTTCGTCTCACAACCCTTTGTCTCTTCAGCCTTCTTAATTTTTACCGCTAGCACAGTGGAGCGGAGCGACACTCCATGCAATATTCACACACCGGTTATATAAGCACGTCCTGATTTTATCAAGCGACAGCGTCCCTGAGCCGAGAAGTTAACTTTGCTCAGCTGGTCACAAACTCCGTCACATAGCATTGGCACTGCTTTGGATTACTTTATAAGGGCTTGGTAATGTTAGCAATCGAGCATCACTGTGCCGCTGATAAACAGTTACATGTTTAGTGTTTACTAAAGAATCACATCACGTAGCTAGCTAGCTGTGCTAGCAAGCCAGTTACGCAGGATACATGTTGTTTTGGTGACCTTGTACGATTGGTTGAGCAAGAAACTTTGTTCTTTTATCAGGACGGGAAGTTGAACACATTATATTTGATTGAAGACTGTTGCCAAGCAACTGGGTAATACAGATGAGAAAACCAGAGCAATGTTATTTTGCTAGAAATTAGGCTAACAGTAAGCAAGCTAACTTCGAAGCATTATGTATGAAGTTGCTAGCAATTGAGCAGTTGAGCTAGCTAACCTGTAGCCTTTGATTATCGTATATACACAGAGCAGCCGATGAAAACCTACTGCTAATACCAACGTTTCCCTCAAAAGTGTTCTTAAATTACTTTAAAATGACTGTTTACAACTAAAGTGTATTTATACTGCAGTTATCTTTCACAAGGGCAGCACGGTGGCGTAGTGGTTAGCATGTCCGCCTCACAGCTAGAAGGCTAGAAGGTCCTGGGTTCGAGTCCCGGGCTCGGCTCAGGCGTTTCTGTGTGGAGTTTGCACGTTCTTCCCATGCTTGGGTGGATTTCCTCCGGGTACGCCACATTCCCCCCACACTCCAAAGGTATGCACAGTAGGCTTACTGGATGTTCAAAAAATTGCCCCTAGGTGTGTATGTGTGAATGGTTGTGTATGTGTTTCCCTGCGATGGTCTTATGAGCTGTTCAGGGTGTACCCCGCCTTCGCCCAGTGTCAGCTGAGATAGGCTCCAGCCTCCCAGTGACGCTTGTAAGAGTAAGCAGTTTGGCAAATGAGTGGATCTGTCACAAATGCAAATGATTTTAGACCATATCAAGCCTTGTAAAAAGTTATAATGGTGATGAGTATGTTATGTTCAGTTGCCCCTGCCCTTTCCCGTACCTTTAACTTTTTTACTTTCTTACTTTGACTTATTTTATTTTACACAATTTTCTCCGGGAGCAATAAAGTATTCTGATTTTGATTCTGATGTTATCATGCTATCTCATATTTCACTCAATTTATCTGCGCAGGACAGCTCCGATTAGCGGCGGCGTTTAGAGATGGCGTCCTGGTCGTCGACATCACTGAGGCTAAGGCTCTTGTGGGAAATGAACAGGGAACATGCAACTGCTACGTCAAGGTAAGAAACACACCACATCTTACATTTGTAATTTCCATTCATTCATTCATTTTCTAAGCCGCTTAATCATTATTAAATTAGGGTCGTGGGGAGGCTGGTGCCCATCTCAGCCGACTCTGGGCGAGGGCGGGGTACACCCTGAACAGCTTGCCAGACCATCGCAGGGCCAACACATATACAACCATTCACACTCACTCACACCTAGGGGCGATTTGGAACAGCCAATCAGCCTACTGTGCATGTTTTTGGACTGTGGGAGGAAACCGAAGTACCCGGAGGAAACCCACACAAGCACGGAGAGAACGTGGAAGCTCCACACAGAAACGCCCCGAGCCCAGGAATCGAACCCAGGACCTTCTTGCTGTGAGGCGGATGTACTAACCACTGCACCACCAGTGAACCACTGCACCACCACTGCACAGCCTCATTCATTCATTAAATTGTCCAACCACCTAATCCTCCTAGAGTGTCAGGGAGGCTGGTGCCCATCTCATCCGACTCTGAGCGAGGGCGGAGTACACCCTGAACAGCTCGCCGCACCATCGCAGGGCCAACACACACACACACACACAACCATTCACACTCACATCTAGGGGTAACAGCTAATTACCCTAATGTGCATGTCGTTGGAGTGTAGGAGGAAACCGGAAAACCCAGAGGAAACCCACACAAGCACTGAAAGAACTCAAACTCCAGAATGCAAACTCTATACAGAAATGTCCATGCCGAGCTCTGAACTTGAACCCAGGACCTACTTGCTGTGAGGCGGACATGCTTACCACCACACATCCGTGCCTAGTTTCTAGAAAATTCTAAGACTTTCCCAGAGCAACTGGTGGTCCATGAACAGGACTTTTAACCCTTATGTAGTCACCAGTAGACAGATGATAACCTGTATAAATAGCATGTACTGTAAAAGCAATACTGTACATGTTATAGTTTGGGTTTAGTCTGGCTTTCTTTCTCAGGTGGGACTGGCACCAGACAGCGACCCTGGAACGCGTAGGAAAACCAAAACTGTCCCCGACTGTCGGAGTCCACTTTTCCAGGAGACGTTTTTCTTGTAAGAGAAGAATTCCTAGGGTTTCCTTTTGTACTGGTTTTGTATTGTGTGTTAATTTTTCCATCACAGTGGATATTGGAGATGTTTCCTGTTTGCAGTGCTGTCACTGATGAGGAGAAGAAGAAAAGGCTTCTGTTCACTGTGTGGAATCGTGATGGAGCCAGCAGGTATTCAGGCTTTATGATAATGATAGCAGATGTTATTGTGTTTGGTTTCAGTATGAAACATCAAGGGTCATGACCAAGTAAAGAGTAATGGTTTAATGGGTACAATATTTTAATTACAACACCCATCCGTACATTTTCTAAGCCGCACAATCCTAATTAGGGTCACGACGAGGCTGGAACCTAATTCAGCCGACTCTGGGCGAGGGCGGGGTACACCCTGGACAGCTCGCCAGACCATCGCAGGACCAACACACGTACAGCCAATCACACACTCACACCTAGGGGCGATTTGGAACAGCTAATTTGCCTACTGTGCATGTTTTTGGACTGTAGGAGGAAACCAGAGTACCCGGAGAAAGCCCACAAAAGCATAGGGAGCGGATGCAAGCTCCACACAGGAACGCCCCAAGCCCGGGAATCGAACCCAGGGCCTTCTTGCTGTGAGGCAGACGTGCTAACCACTACGTCACCGCGCTGCCTAATTACAACACATTTTTTAATATTATTAATAATGTTATTATTATTATGTTCTCCATATGCTTGCGTGGGTTTCGTCTGACTACTCCAGTTTCCTCCCACAGGCCAAAGACATGCACATTAGGGTAACTGGCTGTTCCAAATCGTCCCTAGGTGTGAGTCTGTGAATAGTTGTGTGAGTGTTGATGGTCTGGCGAGCTGTTCAGGGAGTACCCTGAGTTCGCAAAGTGTTCTGTATGTCTGTACCCAATACTATTTCATTTCTGACATAAAATAAGCCCTTAGGCTGCGAGATAAATATAGTAAAAAAAAAAAAAAAGAAACACTTATATTCGGTAAGTTGCTACATTATGGAAATCTAAAAATCCTTGGCTTATATATTTGGTGCATTAGAGAGGGAAAAAGAGCATCTCATTAGCGCTGGCCCCTGTCCTGCCTTGAAGCATTTTCTTATGGTCTGTAAATGATTTTTCTTTTTGGAGGAGGAATAATTACTGCGACGAGAACAGCGCAGCAGATTCCTTTAACCTCCAGTGTTCATTTACATGTGTGGGACTGCGGTTCGCAAACCCTCGGCCTTCAGAGTCGCTCCGACACGCAGAAAACCTTATATAACGCGTTTGAAGTCACCACGCACAGCCGGCTCCACTGCATTTTAAGTGCCTATAACATTTTTAAAGAAGAAGGGCATATTCAGTCTTGTGGTTTTATTCATTTCGTTTTCTGCTGGATATGTTGATTATAAAAAATACACAGCTGTGAACTCCTAATGTGTAAATTAAAGGCTTGTTTTAGAGATCCACAGTAGTTTAAAACACTTGAAAAATGGTGCAGGATGAAATGAAATAATATATTATATAACTCTAATATGATATGCACACAAAGTACCAGTGAGGTTTTTAAATCCGAGCACTGAATCGGTGTCCTGTGGTTCAGTCCATGAACGGGCAGGAAAACACAATATTTAGATCAAATAACACTACCGGTCGGTGTCTTCTGTTCAAAACCCTTAATCCTTTCAATATCGGATTAAATCTAATCCAGGAAACCCATAATGGTGGTGAATGTTGACGAAAAATACTGGAAAGCAGTTCCATAACTAAAAGAGAGTGGCTTAGCACTTAGAACTAGCTTAGAGTTCAAAAAAGGGGTCCGGAAAGCACTGAAGAGTTCAAATTACACTTTGCAAATTTGAACAAAGGCAAAAAAAGATTGTTTTAAAGACAATGCATACCACATTTGTTAGAGATTAAATAGTTATGGCATTTTCAAAATGGCCGACCATCTGTTTTAATGGTACGACGATTAGCCAGGAAATCTAGGAAAAAAAATGTTTAGCATGACCGAAGTACACATACCAAAATAAGTTTATGTAGACAAGGATATCATCTTATTATTTAGTTATTTAAAGCCAAAGCATCATTTCAACACTGAGAAAGTCCCACCTTTATCTCTGACATTGACACTGAAACTGGAGACTCCTTCCAAAAGAGATGTATAACAACCTGACATGTTAATAGATCAGATTATACACCGCGTCCACCTTTCAAGATTTGGAGCAGAGGGCGGCATGGTGGTGTAGTGGTTAGCATGTCCACCTCACAACAAGAAGGTCCTGGGTTCGGGTCCTGGGCTCGGGTGTTTCTGTGTAGAGGTTGCATGTTCTTTGGTGGGTTTCCTCCGGGTAGTCCGGTTTCTTTCAAACAGTACAAAGACATGCACGTTAGGCTAATTGGCTGATCCAAATTGGCCTTAGGTGTAAATGTGGCAGGTTATGTGTGTGTGTGAGTGTGTGTGTGTGATGGTCTGGTGAACTGTTCAGGGAACATCCTGCCTTCACCCAGAGTCGGTTGAGTTAGGCTCCAGCCTTGCTGTAACCCTGATAGTAGGATTAGGAAGTTTGGATACTGAGTGAGCTGCTGTTGCAGGAAATACCTCAACTACATACTTCTGGCCAATCGGATTCAAGAGTTCACAGATTTTTATTTTATTTTTGCTGTAGCGAACAACTAAAAGAAAATTTTTGCTTACCATGTCCTATCCATTAACTGTGTAATGAAAAGATTTGTGTGATCTATTATTAATGCATGCTGATGCGAAGTGCTGATGTGATGAGGGTTGGTGGTTATGAAGATCTTCTGTATGATTATTTTATAGGCAGTTGGTCGGGTGCATGAGTTTCAGAGTGCGTTCGCTGATCAGATCAGAGAAGGTACGTTTCATGAGCATTTCTTTTTCTACATGAATGGATTAAATTAGATTAGACGTTCTGTTTCTAATATGAGAACACATCTCACAGGTACTGTACAGGTCCAGGTACAGGTGCCAATAATTGTTTTACTATATACTACACAGGAACATAAGAAAAGCAAACTTAAACAAGATTTTTTATTAATTATTTTTATATTTCAATTGATTCAGGCATGTACTAATAGACATTACACACCCCACATACCGGGGATAACGTGTCAATCAAACAAAAATCTTATTTTATATTGTTCCTGTGTAGAACATGCTGCAACAATTATTCACCTACGATTTACCGGTCCATCTACGTTCCAACCCCCACCTATGGTCATGAGATTTGTGTAACAACCTAAAGAATGAGATTGCGGATACAAGAGACTGGAATCGGTTTTCTCTGGAGGGTGTCTGGGCTCAGCCTTAGAGATCGGTTGAAGAGCTCGGACATATGGGGGTTTAACATGGGGTAGAGCCTATGCTCTGCCACATCAAAAGAGTCAGGCGAGGTGGTTCAGGAATCTGATTAGGATGCTTCCTGGACGCCTCCCTGTAGAGGTTTACAGGCACGTCCAAATGGGAAGAGGCCCTGGGGAAGACCCAGAATTCGTGGGAGGGATGGAAATGCATTGGAATCCCCCAGGAGGATCTGCAGAGTGTCGCTGCGGAGGTGAGTCTCCCTCCTAGACCTGGTATGTCTGTAACCCGAACTCAGATAAGCAGCGATAAATGGATGAATGGATTGATGGAGGCTTGGTGGATATTGCTCAATATTCCCCCGATGTTCCGTCTCATGGACTGTCCAGTGATATCCACCTCACAATCAGAGAATAATTATTATATAATAGACTAATCAGATTTGGTATAATAAAATACAATAAAAATTTAATTAAATATTTCGGACATGTATTAAATACAAACAAAATAGAGTGCAACAGAATTGAATAGAACAGACTGAAATAGTAAAGATCCAAGGCGCGCTCCGATGGCCATGTTGCCAGCCCACCCACGTGTCGCGCTCTTGTCTCTGAGTGAGGATTAGCAGCCCGATGTTAGCGCAACAGCACTTATTTTGGCTGCCATCTGGCTGAATGAATATTTGATTGCCTTCATTTGCTAATGAGGAGCTTAGGACGGGTATCACAGGAAGTTTCCCCTATCTTCATCCTGTCATCTGCTTCGTCCCCCGCCTCTCACTTTTATCTCTCCAACTCCTCCGTCATTCCGCAATCAGTCGGGTTCTCACCTGCTCTGATAGGCTTCGGACGACCTCGTTGTGTTGTCTGGGTCGAATTTGACACAGATCGAATCGATTCGGATCAAATGAGTCGTTTGGATTGGATTTGGATCTGATTCGAAATATATTCGAACACGGTTTGGGAAAAAAAAGTCATAGTCATGCCCTGTTTGGTATCTTTTAAAGCTAACGCTGACGTAGCTAACACATAGCGGTGAAGTACAGGTTCATCATCACGCAACCCGCACGCCTGAATTTTTACCCACTCGTCTCAAACCGCGTGGAGTTTTTACGGATCTCAGACTTGTGTTGGTGGTTATTGACACAATCTTATCTATGAATATGGATAAAGTGACATCACTGAACTCAAACAAGAACAACAGCCACATGAGATGGTATTCATGTACAAATCCCGGAGGCTATGTGGCTTCTTTACTTATTAGCTTCATTAGCTTTGTATAAATCTGTGTTAGCTGAAAATGATGCTAGTTTCTCCAACATGGCATTAGAAATAATTTAATTACACTAAATTTCTTCCTCCTGTGTATCTGAGTTCTTTGTGCAAAAATCTGCACACACAGTGTTTTTCTTGGCTGTACTGGGACAAAATAATAATGTGAGGTTTAAGGCTTTTAGTGCTGATTATCACACGAGCTGGCCGATGTGATCACATCTATTCATCAGCGAGCGGCTTAGACTGAGCTAGGAGACAGACAGATGTGTGTGTATGAGAGAGAGAGAGAGAGAGAGAGAGAGAGAGACAGAGAGAGAGATCTAGCTAAAAATAAATTGTCTTTTAATCTCTGCTATGCTAGCGGTATGTTATTTTTCTGAACAGTGTAATCTGCCTCTGTTTTCATTTATGTCTGAGCATCTTTTACCCAAACAGAACATTATGTGACAACCCATTAGCTAAGCTGCTATAACATCACATATGCTACAACAGATGATGTGGAAAAGTTGAGCAAAAAGACAAAATTTAATGAGAAAGTTAGCTAAACTAACACCACATCCGCCAAGCCGAGCGCTAACCAGCTAGCATTTTGCTTGCCAAAATGATGCTAGGCAAGCGTTACACAGTTTTATGGAAGAGATATCGCTACCACACTTTCCTGGTTTTGTGACTGACTTCAGTTTGTAAAGCACAACAAACGGTTCAAAATGAATGTTCCAACACACTAGCGACAAATAGCTGGCTGCTTAGCATGTGTATCCGTAGCGGATCCGTGTTTTTTCGTCTGATTATCTAGCACCAGTTCAAATCATTAAAGAGTTATAGCGCTTTTAATCCTTTTTAGTCAAAATGGCGAAAAAAAATAAAAAAGCCATCTACTGTTTAAAATCATCCTGAAGCATGCTGACATAGAGTTGACAGTTGGGTACTTCTTAAGATCGTTAATACCCTCAACCCAGACGTTGGTAGTTCCAGTGTCAAATCTACGCTGGTTAAGACTCATCATTCACAAAGGTTTACGCTCCGCACCCACTGCCACTCCCTCCCCAAATAGCAACTGGACGCTGGCCCAAAGAAGGAACGGATGTACTGGCATTTGGCACGAATCCAGGAAAAAGAATCCAAATACGGCATGGATCTCGATTTGGGCGCACTTGGCTAAGATCAGTAATAGGGGTTTGGTCCAGTTATCCAATTGATTCATAAGAACTGTAGCCGGGACTACTGTAGTCATTCTGTGACCATTCTGGCAGATTGTGGAGGCGGTCTGTCCCAAATTAGGGTAGAGGAAGATGAAATATAGACACCGTAGACAATTAAAAAAACACTGCGTTTGAATTGATCTGGTGCTTGACCCATGACAAATTACAACACAACCAAACTTTCCAGCAATGGAAACCGTGCTTCCATAATCTACTTACATTTTACTCTTGTGTACAGCAGAAATGTAGATATATGTAGCTAAATGTATTTAAAAATCCACCGATATTGTTAATATTGTTTATTTAGTCACATAGACTATAACACAAAAGCACAGATTTATGTACATAAGGTCTGTTGGGCTTTTACACCGGCTTTTCTCATCAGAGCCGGAACCTATCCTGAGTTTCCGGAGCGAGGAGCGACTAGCAAGTTACCTTCCCGGTATTTTTACTGGTAACCATTTATACTGCTGGGAGGACAGAGGCACACTTGTGGTTAAGACCTTGGGGGTCTAATGGGGATTCAAACCCACGTCCTCTTGATCATGAGTGCAGCACCCTAACTACTACGCTACCGGCCCCACCCTTTTATGCATATAACTATGTGTAATGCCTATGCTCTCTCTCTCTCTCTCTCTCTCTCTCTCTCTCTCTCTCTCTCTCTCTCTCTCTCTCTCTCTCTCTCTCTC
>JAQMYF010000005.1:13891612-13912966 GCA_030014195.1 Neosilurus mollespiculum | reverse complement strand
ACACACACACACACACACACACACATCACAGTCCGCCACACACTCTCTCCAAACAGCTTCTGCTCTCTGGTTTGAAGGAATCGGAGATATTTTTGTGCTGTCAGAAACTGAACCGAGGACGCTTAAACACACACACCCATATGCACACACACACACACACACACACACACACACACACACTGTGTGTAGCCACCTGAGGTTGCTGAGAGAGTGTGTGTGAACCTCAGACACACAGAGCTTAGGTGAGTGATTTTTCTGTATCTCTGTCTGATTAAATGTGACAGATGTTGATAACTGGCTCGAGTCTGTGTATCGCTTTAAATCTGAATTTCACCTTTTCTCTTCTTTTTCTCCCTTCATTCCTTCTCCATCGCTCCCTCTTTCACTCGGTGTATAGTTTTTAAATAATCTTGCAGCTCATAACCACAACTGGAGTCTCTTACACCCTGAGCAGATGAATAGTTTTCAGATGAAAAAATCAACCACTCAGCATTGTGCTCTTATAGGAAAGTAATCAACAGTACTGTAATGTCCTGAACTCTTTTATTCCTCGATACACACCAGCAGTGTTTCTACCCTTCTACGGTTTTATTTAGTAAAGAATGATATGCTGTATATTCTTCTTTTTATCCATTTATAGTTGCGTTTAATCTACTGGAACGTCTACATGACTAGTCACTTCCTGTTCGTGACATTATAGCACTTATTAATAATCATTGTCTCAGCAGGACAGCACTCTCTGTTTAGGTCTCTGTTAAGCTTTGCCGCCGTTCATTTGCCGAACCGCTTAATCCTCTATTAGTGTCACGGGGAGGCTGGAGCCTCTCTCAGCTGACACTGGGTGAGGGCGGGTCATCTCATGAGGACATCGCAGGGCAACACATACACAACCATTCACACTCCCATCCATACTAAGGGGCAACAGACAGATAGTCTGACGTGCATGTCTTTGGACTGTGGGAGGAAACCAGAGTACCCAGAGGAAGCCCACGCATGTACAGGGAGAACAGGCAAACTCCACACAGAACAAACTCGAACCCAAGACCTTCTTGGTGTGCGGCGGACGTGCTATCCTCTATGCCACCGTGGAAAACTTGTAATGTTTGTCATGTTTAGACATTATTGTTCCGACATTATAACTTTATGTGAGATTTAAAAATAAATAAATAAATAAACAAACAAATAAACAAACAAATAAATAAATATATATATATATGTTTTAAAGTTTAATTAAAAAAGTAATAATAAAAACAAACAGTAATAACAGAAATAAGAATGAATAACCAGATCAATAATAACAGCAGCAGAATTAATGCTAATGCTAATAATAATGCTAACAACAACAACAATAACAATAATAATAATAATAATGTGATTAGAAACAGTAAACATAATCTCTCTCTCTCTCTCTCTCTCTGTCTGTCTCCCCCTTCCTTGTCTGTTAGTCTGTCTCTCTCAGTTTTAGTCCTTCTCTTTCTGTCTGTCTGCCTTTTACTCTCTCTGTATGTTTCTCTCTCTCGCTCTATATCTCGCTCTCTCTTTCTCTGTCTGTCTGTCTTTCAGTGTCCCTTTTTGTTTCTCTATTTCTCTTTACTTCTCCCCGTCCCCTTTATGCCTCTGTCTGTCTGTATCTCTCTCTTTCTGACTCTCTCTCTGTATGTCTCTCTGTCTCTGTCTTGCCCTCTCTCTCTCTCTCTCTCTCTCTCTCTCTCTCTCTCTCACTTTATCAGTCTCCCCTTGGTCCCTATGTTTTTCTTGCTGCCTGTGCCCTTCCTCTTTCTCTCTCTCTCTCTCTCTCTCTCTCTCTCTCTCTCTCTCTCTCTTCTGTGTGTGTGTCAATCAGCACAAACTAGGCCATGGCATGTTTTTTTTAATATGTTTATTGTGTGTGTGTGTGTGTGTGTGTGTGTGTGTGTGTGTCTGACCCTGAATGTTTGTATTACTGTCTACTACACAGAACAGAACACATTGATTGTTTTCACACAATCAAATAAATATGAATAAATCAGAGAAGTTTCACTGGTTTTTATTACGTTGGTTTAATTGTTTACCAGAAATAAACAGAAATCTTTAAAACACCACATGCTGCTTTTATTACCAGCAGGAACGGATTACTTCAGTGTCTCAGTACAGTACAGCTGTCTGGTACCAACGAGAGTCAGGAATTAACACAACTAAAACACTCGACATCAGACAGATCAGGAGAGACAGAGCAGATCGATTCACGAGTACAACGTTCCGTCCAAAGCACACACAGTGTCTCTGAGTTAATTATTCGATTCTCTGTAGAAGCAGGAGGCTTTCTTCTAACAGGGCTGTGTATGCTTTAAGCTTTATTGGGCAATCGGGGGCGCTGTGATTGTAACAGTCCAGGAAAAGACATGGAGGACTTTATTTCCACTTCTACCCAAACACTTCGGAGGTTTCTATTTGTTTTGATGGAACATTTAACCTTACGTTCACATTCGCAAATGATAAGTACCTTGTGTCACTCTGTAGTGTATTGTTTGTGGGCGTGTCTTGTGTAATATTTTTAAAGATTTTATAAAAAATGGTACTAGGTATATATAACTTCTAAAGCTGTCTAATTTAACCTGAAATATTAAGGTGCAAGTGTTGTAGTGTTAATTTACTTTTATTTATTTTAAGCTAGTCTTTATTCAGGTTTTTAGATAAAAGATATATATTAAGGGGCGAAGTGCTTAGCATGTCTGCCTCATAGCACGAAGATCCTGGGTCCGAGTCTCGGGCTCGGCGTTTTTGTGTGGAGTTTGCATGTTCTCCCCGTGCTTGCGTGGGTACTCCGGTTTCCTCCCACAGTCCAACGACACGCACATTAGGCTAATTGGCTGTTACAAACCGCCCCTAGATGTGAATGGCTGTCTTTTGGCTCTGCAATATTCTGGCAAGCTGTTCAGTGTGTACCCTGCCTTCGTCCAGTGTCGGCTGAGATAGGCTCCAGCCTCCTCATGAACCTAGTTGGATTAAGTGGTTCAGCAAATGAGTTAGTGAGAGTGAGATGTATATTAAAGGTACAGTGTGTAACATTTTCGAGGCTCTATTAGCAGAAAGGAAGCATATCATCAAAAGCTGGCCCTCTCTCACGGAGGCCGCCATCTTGCACCAGCATAGAGAGGGGTCCATTCACCATCATGGCGAGGGGTCGGGAAGGAAATTTCAGTGGGTTGCAGTCTGGAACCTCACCACTAGGTGCTGCTAGATACCGCAAAATATTACGCATGGTACCTTTAAAAGCGCAAAAGATGTAATCTGGATGTTATCATCAGTTACATATATAAGTAATGACTGCGATGTTTACGTAACGATGGTGTTTGAATTGAAAAAACGTTCCAGCAGAAGCTGTGATCCTTTGCATGAGCTTTACGTGTGCTAAAAAAAGAATGTAAACAACTCATGTTTTGGTCAGCGTGTTACGGACCACTGGATAATCCGTCTGACACACTCATGACATACTCACCGCTACACTGTGTGTTTTTGTGTGTGTGTGTGTGTGTGTGTGTGTGTGTGAGAGAGAAAGATGCCTTCTCTGTGTTCAGCTATTCATTGTCTGTCAATCCTTTCAGAAGCAAGTGAGATTCCTTCCTCTGCCATTTAATGATTCGTTGACTGAGTCGTTTAGCCATGACTGGGATTCAGTGAATTGTTTTGACATGAATGTGATTCCTAACATGGACGTCCTGTGAGTTGGCGCTCATGTGGCGCTTCGGTGCCATTATGTACATTCCTGTTCCACAACGTTGGCCCTGCAATGGTCTGGCAAGCTGTTCAGGGTGTGCCCCACCTTTGCCAAGTGTCTGCTGAGATAGGCTCCAGCCTCCCGTAACCCAAGTATTAAGCGGTTCCGCAAATGATTGATGAGTGAAAGAGATTCGCTTCCCTGCTGTGTCTTATGCTGTGTTTTATTGACAATAAACTGGACTGGGTTAAGAACACTACCGCACTTTACAAGAAGGGCCAGAGCCGTCTCTATTTTTTGAGAAAGCTAAGGTCGTTTAATATCTGCCGAACACTGCTCAGGATGTTTTATGAGTCTGTTGTGGCCATTGCTATCCTTTATGCTGTTGCATGCTGGGGCAGCAGGCTGAGGGTTGCAGATGCCAACAGACTGAACAAACTGATCCACAAGACCAGTAACGTTGTGGGGATGGAGCTGGACTCTGTGACGGTAGTGTCGGAAAGGCTAATGTTGTCCAAAATAAAGACGATATTAAACAATACCTCCCACCCGCTTCACAACCTGCTGATCAGTCCCAGGAGCACGTTCAGTGAGAGACTGATACCACCTAAATGTATAAATGTATAGATATATTTGTAATTTATCTTTATTTTATTCTTTACTCTGTATAGAGCAACTGTGTGCTCACAATTTCCTCAATCTGATTCTGATTCTTGTTCATTGAATCAATATTTGAGTCAGTGAATCATTTGTACCCAAGAGAGATTTCCTACTCTCTTGTTCAGTGAGTCAGTGTTTGAATCAGTGAATCATTTGAACCTGAATGAGTTTTGCTGCTCTGTTGTTAAATGAGTCAGTGTTTGAATCAGTGAATCATTTAACCTGAGTGAGATTTGCTACTATGCTGTTCACTGAGTCAGTATTTGAATCAGTGTATCATTTGAACCTGAATGATTTTTGCTTTTCTCTTACTGAGTGAGTCATTGTTTGAGTCAGTGAATCGTTTGAACCTGAGTGAGATTTGTTTCTGTCTTCTTTAATGAGTCTGTGTTTGAATTAGTGAATCATTTCACCTGGGAAAGATTTGCTTTTATCTTGTTGATTGAGTCAGTGAATCATTTGGACCGAAGGAGATTCACTCCTGTAATAGCTTAAAGAGTCAGAACTAGTGAAATATTTGGACACAAGTAAGATTCTCTTTGTCTTGTTCAATCTTTTCTATGATTGCTGAGATTCGTTTCTTCTTCACTGACTTGAGTCAGTGTTTGCGAATCATTTAGAGTTGAACGATGCTCATTCGCTTCCAGCGGGAAGAGTTAATCTCCAGATTTTCAGTGCATGTAGTCGAATGATTCACATCCCCTATAAACTGTTTGGGGGAAGCTGCAGCCTATCTTAGATGACAGTGGGCGAAGGCGGGGCACACCCTGAATAGCTCGGCAGTCGATTGCGGGGCAGAACACATGCAACCATCCACAATCACACTCACACCTAGGGGCAATTTGGAATATCTAGTTAGCTTTATGTGCATGCCTTTGGACTGTGGGAGGAAACCGGAGAACCCAAGGAAACCCACACAAACGCAAACTCCACACAGAAACGCCCTCGCCGAGCCCGTGACTTGAACCCAGGGCCTTATAGCTGTGATGACAATTCATTTAACTTAATTTAATTCTTTGCATTTATAATGTTCCCTGATTCATTTTAAACTAAACAAAGCCCCCCATGCACACACACAACCACACACAACCACACACAAACACACACAAACACACACAAACACACACACACACACACACACACACACACACACTTGGGTTGTGCGTAAATGTACAAATAGACGACTTTTCTTCCCTGGAGCTTGCATTTTCAGTAATTCAGCTGTTTGCATAATTTGCGAGTGCATAGCACTGTGTGTTTAAGAGGCTGCTTAGCATATACTTCCCAGAGAGAGATAAGTGCGTTGCTGTACTCTGCAGAAGAGATTTAATCACAACTTTATACTCAGACGGATCAATCTTAATGTGCAGAGACGCTATTACGCAGTGCCTCTCTCTCTCTCTCTCTCTCTCTCTCTCTCTCTCTCTCGTGCTCTCTGTATTATGTGTGTGTATAATCTATTTAACCTTGAGTGAGAAGCTTTTGCATCCTGACTACTCGATGTGCGCCTCAGATACATGTGTTGATTGTGCGTGAAAATATCTGGCTCGTCTCAGGGTCGGAGATGTCCAGCGTTGCGTAAGATAAATCCTGATGTGGCATAATGTCAGTGACTCAGGCCAAAACACTCCCACAATGCATCAGTGCAGGCCTGGGAAGTAGTCTAAAGGGTAGTTATGCCTTCTAGGGGGCTGGGGGTTGGAGTGGGGGGATCGTCTGACTCTAGCTGTAATGCAGGCATGACATTTCCATTCATGTGACTTCCACAGTACTTGTGCCGGGTTTGTGTGTGTGTGTGTGTGTGCGTGTGGGGTGTACTTGTAGTTGCTACATATTAGGGACCGGAATGTGTTTTAAACCGACAGAGTAAGGGCATGGCTGGCCGTTCTTCAGTCTTTCAAAGGGCTGTCTGAGGGTTAATACTTGGTTTTAGGGTTGACGGAAAATTAGTTTTAAGTGGGCGGCACGGTGGCGTAGTACTAAGCTCATCTGCCTGACAGCAAGAAGGTCCTGGGTTCGAGTCCCGGGCTTGGTGAGGGCGTTTATGTGTGGGGTTTGCATGTTCTCCCTTTGATTGCATGGGTTTTCTCTGGGTATACTGTTTCTCTCCTACAGTCTAAAGACATGCACATTAGGCTAACTGGCTGTTTCCAAATTGTCCCTAGGTGCGAGTGTGAACAGTTGCGTGCGTGTCGCCCTGTAATGGACTGGCGATCTGTTCAGGGTGTATCCCGCCTTCGCCCAGTGTTGGCTGAGATAGGCTGCAGCCTCCCCGCGACCCTAGTAGAATTAAGCAGTTTGGCAAAAGAGTGAGTGAGTGTGAGGTTAAGATTCGGGTAAGGGGCTATGGAACTCATTATGTCACTGAATGTCCCCACAAAGATACAAGGACAAGATTTTTGTGTTGATGGTTGATAGTGCCATCATACAGCATGTCCTGTGTGACTACATTCAGTATTTTTTGGAACTCAGAAATGTTTTTAATGGTTTTTTTTTTTTTTTTTTTTTTTCACATCTGGATGTTAGGAAATGTAATTTTGTTCATGTAGGTGCACTAAATAAACACAATTGTTCTGTTCTGCTCTTAAAATAAGCCCTATTTTCATCTTATTAGTCGCAGTCTGACGGCTTCGAGCAGTAAATTATCTCAGCGTGTTTCTTATTTCCGCACATGGGAAAGTTTTTCCCGGCATCCTAATCGCATTAAACTTGCACATACCGGATTACAGTGAGGAAAATTCGGGAAATTCTGCACATTTTGTAATAATTTGTCCGAAGCGTAATAATTCGCTTTCGGGTTGGCTTGAAACGCACCAGGCCAGCTCTTCTATAGTGACGTATCGGTGTGTGTTCCCCTGACAGACAGAGTTTGTGCCGAAGTTTTCACTCTTTCTGTTTTTTCCCCGCCCCAGTTTCACACTCAGCATTTTTTTTTTCCCCTTTCGACCGCCAGCACATTACGGATGCAGTTTCAGTCAGGGTCGACGTCGCAGAAACACGTCATGGTTCATATATCACAGCCCTGAATGCGTACAACATCAATAATTCGTTTTTAATCTTCTTTGTTTTGTTCTTGTTCCAGATTTCCCGTAAAACCGCTCGCACTAGTTACCATGAATGTTAAATGTTTTTATGCTTTTGCCTTTTTGTTTTCAGAATATCTTGGCGTTCTTCCTGAAATTCTGCTTTTATATTTCTTAAAAATGTTTAAATCCTAATGTTCCTTTACAGTAATCATTGATTTATTTATTAACTTGCTGAACTGCTTAATCCTACTAGGGTCGTGGTGAGGCTGGAGCCTATCACAGCCGACATTGGGCAAAGGCGGGGTACAATACTGACCTCACCATTCCATCGCAGAGCCAACACACACATGCAAACCTATTCACACACAGGGCAATTTGGAACAGCCAGTTATCCTAATGTGCATGTTTTTGGACTGTGGGAGGAAACTGGAGTACCCAGAGGAAACGCATACAAGCACAGGCAGAACTTGCAGACTCCACACAGAAACGCCCTCACCGAGCTCGGGACTCGAACCCAGGACCTTCTTGCTGTGACCTGGATATGCTAACTACTATGCCACCCGAATTTTTTTGTATTTTTACATAAATTGTACTTCTTACTGTTTATGGTATGACGGTCTCTTCGTTCGACAGCATTTCTTCGGATGTGCCAAAACTTTTGCTTGGTATTGCATGTAAAAAAAAAAAAAAAAAAAAAAAAAAAAAAAAAAAAGTTGCACACACATTGGGGGATTTGATGAAATGATACTGTAAAATATTAAAGTACGGCAGGAGGAGGAATAGAAACTGTAGGAAGGTTAAAATAAAATAACTTTGCTTTGTTTTCCGTCCGCTTTCCGTCCTTCGTCCGAGGCTCTCCATCACGGCTTTGTTGGTTTAGCTGTGAAAGGCAGAACAACAGAGTCACAGTGTGAAGTGAGTGGAAGTGACGGCTGAGAGCGACAGCGTCCACTCCTTCTGCTCTCTCTCCAGTGCTTTATGGCCAGTTCGCATGTGCTTCATGGACGCGCTCCAACTTTTCCTCAAATCCTTCTCTTTGCTCTTCCTTTCCTCTCTCTCTCTCTCTCTCTCTCTCTCTCTCTCTCTGTCTTTCTCTCTCGCTCTCTCTCTCTCTCTCTCTGTTTTTTCTAAGGGGTGTTCCTTGGCAGGAGTTAGTGTGGCTCGTAATGCTCTGTTGCCAGTTGCTCCGTGTCTCGCGGTTTAATCGTGGTGATTTATGCCTGCCTCTACAATGGCGGCCACACAGGTCACCTCCTGAGGCTGTGGGGAGTCCCCCCTCCACTTTTGATTAAAGTGGAATTTTTAAGTTCCCACTGGTTGTCCCAGCTACTACATCATCTACTTCATGTTCACCTCCTATCCTGAGTTGTAATAGAGAGAGAGAGAGAGAGAGAATCTCATTACAGCAGACTGCCAAAGAGGGCCGGCGTCCATCATTCGCCGTTAGAGTTGAATGACGGTTAATGAAATGAGAAATTGCCAAGGGGGCATGATCTTTAAATATTATGCTATAAACTAAGGAAGAAAATAAAGAAGATTCAATCAATCAATCAATCAATCAATCAATAAACAAGGGAAGCACAAGGTGTGTCTTTAAGTGTCAGGATCACACGAGGCACAAAGAAAAAGAGAGCAATGAGAGAGATAGAAAGAGAGAGTGCAGGAGATAGCAAGCGAGAGAAACTAGAGAGATAATGAGTGTGAGAGCTAGTGACAGAGAGAGAGTGTGAGTGTGTGTGTGTGTGTGTGTGTGAGAGAGAGAGACAGAGAGAGAGAGAGAGAGAGAGAGAGAGAGAGAGAGAGAGAGGTAGGGAGTGTGAGGGAGTCTCGCTGCATTGTGTCCCAGACTGAATGCGGCCCTTTATGAGGAACGCTTAAAAGGACATTGCGGCCGGCCCGAGCCGCTGTCTCCACAGCAACAGTCCAGGAGCGCGCAAAACTCGGAGATAATGGACTGAGAGAGAAAAGAGGAGTGGAGTTCCTTCTCTCCGCGCCGCTTCCTTCACGGAATTCCCTCTGTTCTGCGCTCAGACAGAAAGAATGAGAGTGCTATAGAGCTAAAGACAAACTTGTAGTTTTTTTATACTCTGTGTGTGTGTGTGTGTGTGTGTGTGTGTGTGTGTGTTTGGAGGAGGAGAAGAAGAAGAAGAAGAAGAAGAAGAAGAAAGCACAGATGCAGAGATGTTCTCCAAGGGTACAGTCTCAGCCCGTGACTCTTTTGTCTTTATCCCTTCAGAGGCTGCTCATGCGAACCATGCTGCAACTCCCGACACCACCAGCCCTGAGATAATGCAATGCCAAACGGTAAGTGCACACTTTTATTCCTTTCTCTTTAAAAAGAAAAAAATATATACTTTTACGTTGTTTTTTTTTGTGTGTGTGTGTGTGTGTGTTTGATACGGCCTTACTTTCGTTCTGTCTACCTCTCAATCGTGCATGTTTCTAAAAACACACCTGAGTATGCATGATGTACAGCAGGTTTTATTCTTCTATATATAGCCTTTACGGGCAACAGCAGTTTTTTTTTTTTTTTTTTAAAGCAAATTTAATTTTCACACTTTAGGTGTGAAACTGTGAAGTACACTACACACCTCATGTGCCGGGAGCCTAGCATGTCAGTGTAGCATCTTACAATGAAACAATACAATACTTACACTAAGGGCTTAGCTAGGTCTATGTTTATGAGATTTATAAGCAAAAATGATTGGTAACTTACTCCGTCTTTATACCTTGGGCCACAAGAATAAATTCTAGGCTTGTTTGGGGGGCGGGGCTCATAATCACAGGTTTGCTTTCACATCCTTCCGAACCATGGATCAAATAGATTTGCAAAATGGTAGGCACTTGTTTCATCTGCTGCTGGTTTTATACTTTTATGTGTTTAAATGATCTTTTATATAAATATATGTATATAATTTTTATTTTATTTGTAAAGCTTAAATTGTGTTATTTTTTTCTACCTTTTTTTGATTATTCTTTCTTTCTTTCTTTCTTTATTATAATTTTTAAAAAATAAAAACACTCACAGATTTTTTTTATCCATGCAGACTATCATGGTGCCTATTTGAAAAATAAATAAATAAATATTTTAAAATTTTATTTTCAATAGTTTAATTTTAATGTAATTTTGGAAAAATTTTAATTAATTCTTTTTATTTAGTTATCTACAATAATTGTAAACAATTGTATCTTAAAATAAATCTAAAATAAATGTAGAGCAGCACTTGTTGGATACACAGCATGTCACTGTAGATGAATACACGAAGGATATCTCGAACAAAATTATTTTTAGCCAGGCAGGCTAACACGACAGTCATTTCAAAATTATTTTAATAAATTTGATCTTATTTCTAACATTTACATTTTTTAATATTTCAAATTGTTGTTTTATTTAATTGTTAAAAACAACATTAACGAACAGCACTTTTTGGATGCACAGCATGTCACATCCAAAATGCATGAATACACATGATATGAATTTTTTTAGCCATGCAGGCTAACACACTGTTCTAACTCCAGTCCTGTGAAGAGTCTAGTTTTATACATCAATAAATATGATATAATCCGTATCATCTCTCAAACATCAATCACATTACTAAATATTAACATCTAGCGACTAGCATGCTAGTTAGCTAATAAAAGCTAGCTAGGTTGAAGTACCTGCAAATGCTAACGCAACACTATCGTTACCTGTTGGTGTGCTTGTGTCCAATTGCTGTTGCAGAATGCTACCTGGGAAAGTAGGAGGAGTTCTCTGATTTTAATGCGATGACATCATTTCCTTAATAATGCATCATGCATCTATTTGGAGCAAATACATATTTTGGATCACGTCAAAGTGATTATCATTGACGTTCCTACCATTTTTGATCCTAAACTCATGCGGTTGCACACACCTCATAATGCAATAATCATAAATACTAATAAATAAATATATTATCCAGCATTTCTTGTTATTTCTGTTTTGTTTTTTTTTATATTGTGAAGATATCAGCCGCTGAGCTGTTGTTTGTCCGGCCTGCTAAAGTTAACACCGCTGGATAAAAGTGACGCTTTGACTTGCTGTGTCTCAGTTCAGGCCTTTCCCAGGATTACAGCTGATTTCATTTAGCAATTAACGAACTCCAATTTGTGTATGAATGGGCTTTTTCACTCACTCTCTCCAATGCCACAGCATGCGAGCATGAACTTTGGAAGAGTTCACTGCGAGGAGAAACAGAGAGAGAGAGTGTATGTGTGTGTGTGTGTGTGTGTGTGTGTGTGTGTGTGCCAGAGAAACCAAATGAACGAAAAACGCTCTGAAGCTTATTTTGTTGTAAAACTTTCACATAGTCTTTATGAACTCTTTGTCCTTAAGCCGGCCTGCAGAGACTCATTCGGCCCGACGAGGGAAGCTCGGAGCATGAGTCAGGAGCTGAGGGTCTCCCTTGGCTCGCTGTCCTCCGTTCCACTTCACTTCATACTAAAAGCTCTTAACTCCACTTGGTGCTGGTGGAGGGAGTGTGGCAGAGAAACCCTACTGGTTTTGTTTCCATTGAACCACAACAGTCAATGTGGAACTTCCTAGGTGACCACGGCACAGCTTTATCCTGGGTTATATAGTCCATGCTTTTAGCGACATATATGAGTATATGAGAACCCAAGATGGCTGCTGCGCCGTTCCTGCATTTTTTGAATCATGGCTTGTGCACCTTCTTCGAAAGAAATGCCTCTGTGTACACTAGGAGCTGCAGCACCATGCACCATTGGACATTTGACACAAGCTTAGACACAATGTCACCTTGTTTAAATTACATTTAAATCACATTTAAATTTCAGATCTTCATGACAACAATGGCATGACTATGCTATGGCGACATCAGAAAGGTTCTCGTCCACAGGGTCACTAGAACGTGACGTCTCACCGTCTTCACAAGAGATGCCAACACCACCCAATGTGCTCAGGTCACTTCCAGGGAAAAACAACTGCGAAGCTGCTAGCGCCCACAGTTCAGCTCCCGCTAGTAATCCATGGGATAAAATGACCAGTATAGGGATTTTATGGTCATTTATGTTAAAATAAGCATCTGAATTGCCTAAATGTGTTACATACACACAAAATATGCTGTAAGGATGACCAATACCGCTACTTTTTAAACCCAGTGCTACATGGTCAACTTACTACAACAATTTTCTGCGCAAAAGCATGTTGTGTCTTTAAATCTAAGTCAAAATTTGCAAAATGTTTCCAAACCCAAAGTTTTCAAAAATTTTCTTTGTTGACATGTTACATGGAGATCACTGCAAATTGACCCGTATAACCTCTACTTCGTCTGGGACTTCGTCTTTTCCTCAGGTTCCTCGGGTCATTAAAGCCGGTGTTACACGCTTAACTTGCAACAATTTTGCCTCTAAACCGCCCTCTAGAGGACATCGCTTTCAATTCGTATCCCTGGATGTATAGAAAGTGTTCAGTCGAGTACATGAACAATCCAGCTTGTGTTGCTAGTGCTGCTACATGCAAAGACATGCATCAATTATAAACCAAGCCTTTTTCAAAATGACATAATACACCGGGGCGTCAGACTTACACTGATCAGCCATAACATTAAAAACATTATGAGCACTGACAGGTGAGGTGAGTGACGTTGATTATCTCTTTACCTGCTAAGGAGTGGGATGTATTAGGCAGAAAGAAAGTGAACAGTCAGTTCTTGGAAGAGGTTGATGTCTTTGAAGCAGGAAAAATGAGCAAACATAAGGAGTAACTTTTACAAGGGTGGCATTATGATGGCTAAACGACTGGCTCTGTTTCTTTAGCCCAAAACGATAGGTCTTGTAGCATGTTCCTGGTACACAGTGGCAAGTAACTATCAAAGGAGGTCCGGTGAAGGACAACCAGGGAACTGGCATGAGGGTCATGGGTACCCAGGGCTCACTGATGCATGTGGGAAGACTGGTGAAGGTGAGTACGTCTGGTCTGATAGCACAGAAAAGCTAACGTAGCACAAAGTGCTGAGGCTCTTCATGCTGGATATGATGGAAAGGCATCGGTGCATTGCAGCTTGCGTTGTACAAGTCAGGTGGTGTTAATGTTATGGCTCTTTGATATATAGTGTGTACTGTAAGCCTTCCTTCAAGACTTAAACTTTCTCCAATGATCATCTGCCCTTAATCTTTAATTAAAATCTCACATCAACTTTTTCAAAATTTCTCTGGAGAATTAAAGCACACTTTGTATTCCTCACTTCATCTGGCTGACTGTAGGTTGATTGTTCGCTCTGTTTTGGACTGGTGTTACTTGGTTAAAATATTTGAAGCACTCGCTGTATAACAGTGTAGCAGTGTATGTTATGACATTTTAATAGCAGAGGCCTCATAGCAATGTCAATTTCAGCTCACACACTCTTCTGGATGTAACAAGAGACTGTACAGAGCCAGGAATTAATCAGAAGTGACCAAGCTAACTAAACCTTGTGATGCAAATTGTTAGAGATATTATTATTGTGGTGTCTATCTTCGTTTTTTTTTTTTTTTTGGATCTTATAACTAGCTAACTCTGTTTGCTGTGCAGTTAATCCTGACATGTTGCTGTCTGTAGCATTTGTCTAAAAATGGTTGAATTTCAAAGACGGTCAGATCTGAAGTGCTATTTTTCTCCTATTTGTAACGTTGACCCGCAGTTATCGGTCTTAAAGCATCAAATCTGTCCGACGAGAACCGACCTCACAAGATAGAACCAGCCTGAAGTGAACCAAGCCCCTTTAAAATAATCAAACCTGATCAGCTAAAACCAATCTCACCAGTTAAAATCATTCTGGCCAGTTATAACCAGTATGACAAACTAGAACACTCCTGGCCACGTAGAAACAATCTGTACATGTCCACCTGACCAGCCAGAACCAAACCGATTGGTTAGAATCTGTTTTACCAGCTAGAACCAGACTGATCAGCAAAGAATCAGCATGACAAGTTAGAACCAGTCTGAACCAGCCTTAATGATAGTACCAGCATGACCAGTTAGAACCAGTTCAACCAGTTAGAACCAGCATGTCCAGTTACCAGTCTGACTGGTAAACCAGTACAACCAACAGGATCCAGTCTGAAGGATCAGAACCAGCATGACCAATTAGGGCCAGTTTGACGAGTTAGAACCTCTATGGCCATTTAGGACCAGCCTGACTGGAAAGCCAGGACGATCAATTGGAACCAGTTCGAAAAGTCAGAACCAGCATGAACAATCAAACCAGTTCGACCAGTTAGAGCGACCATGGCCACTTAGAATCAGCCGAAATGATAAAACCATCATGTCCAATTAGAACCAGTACAAGCAACTGGAACCAGATTGAAGAATCAGAATCAGCACGACCAATTAAAACCAGTTTGACCAGTTAGATCTACTATGGTCACTTAGAACCAGCCTAACTGGAACCTCAGGACAATCAATTGGAACCAGTTCGACCAGTCAGAACCAGCATGTCCGATCAAACCGGTCTGACTAGTTAGAACCTGCATGACCTGTTAGAACCAGTTTGATTAGTTAGAACCATCAAGGACACTTAGAACTAGCATGAATGATAGGACCAGCATGACTACCTAGAACTGATCTGAACAAGTTAGAACCAGCCGGACTGACAGAACCAGCATGACCAGTTTGAAAAGGACATCTCTGATTGAACCACTATGACCAGTTAGAACCAGTCTGTCAGCATCTGAAAACCCGTGAATTTTACCAGTGTTTTTTTCAGCACAGTAATGAACCTTAAAATGCTAACATGCTAGGAGGGCAACTTAACAAAATGAACGACATAGTGAGCTAATGATCTCGGAGTTGTTGAAGAGCGGTCGTATTTTCAGTAAGGTAACTACAGTGTGAGCTTAACATCTAGCTACATTCTAGATTTGTAACAAATTCATGGCTGTTTTTCTATTTTAGTGTCAGTCTTGCTGTAATGAATCACCCTGGAATGGTTCTCGGTGGCAGCTTGCATGGTTTAGTAAAGTGGACCTTGTCTCTGCTTTGATTTGCTCTTCTATTCAGGTCAGCTTTATAGACTCGCTCCTTTTCACCGGGTCTCCACTCTACAAAAAAACAAGGTTCTGTGGATCGTCCGACTAAAGAAAGGCGAGCTCAAGGCTGTGTCCGATCCCTCCTTCTGTCAGGCTTTTGAGAGCTTCAGGGCTCTTCTTTCATGCAGGGGCTCGTTAAAGGCCACCCTCCTCCCTCGTTTTTCCTCTCGATCTTTATGAATAGACAATAAAAAGGAAGAAAAAGAGTGCTTGAATAGGGTTCGGTGCCAGTCTGATGCCACTCAAGGGGTTTTATAATTGGGGAAAAAAAGATGATTTCGTCGGGTGCTGATGGTGTTAAGTTGTGATGTTAATTTAGAATAAAATATAAAATCTTAAGACAATGACATGATACTATCTAATTTTATTCATATTAAAGGTCAGATATTATTTTTCATTTTAGACACCAGTGGAGCACCAGAGTGCGATTCTTAATCCAAAAAACTCCACAGTACTTCAGGAAGCTGCTTCCCCACCTCGCCACTGAAATACTGATTTTGTGTGCGTGCGCTGGACAGTCTGTTTGGCTTCCTCCTCCCATCTATGGTCTTTCCACCCCCTGTGCCTTCTCTGCTCTGATTGGTTGCCTTTCTGAAGTGGGTTGCAGACCAGGATGGGCAGAGATACCAGCAGTGGGGGAAGACCAGCTAATCAGAAGGCCCAGAACAGTTTGATACAATAGTGTGCCCCCTCCCAAAAAAAAAAAAAAAAATGGCGAAAAGCCAGCATAACCAGGACCCAGGAGGGAAAACTTAAACACGCCCCTTCAGCGAAATTATTTGTATTCTGGTCCGTCTAACACAGCTGCTGAACACTGTAACAACTTTTATTGGTCTGAAAAGTGGAAAAAGCTTCAGATCTTCCCTTTAATGCTGTCAGAGTGATCACTGACGCTGGAGACTCCTTCCTCCTTACAGAACTATTGACAAGGCATTTTGTGATTTGTTTGTTAGTAGACCTGCAGTAAAACATCAATCAGCATTTTTCAACCAATCAGAATCAAGAATTCAACAACATTGATCCAAACCCCTGGCTTTATCAGCGTTGTTTATTTCACCAACACCTTCAAATATTATTCGTACGCCTTCGCTCAGGAATAAAGAAAATCCATGAGAATGAAAGTTTAAAGTATGCATGAGGACGGGAAATACACTTGGCGACTTGCATGAAGCGTAAATACTGCATGCGTGCTAGTTTTGTGCATAACGCTTGAGGTCTGTAGTGTGGACCGTAAGTGTGAATGTAATGTCACATGACATCAACAACAACTACAACAACGACGATGACGACGTAATGGATTCAGGATTTTGTAGCTTCATAGACTTTATCAGTCAGCTGTGATTATCAGTAGAGCAAATAATTCGAGGCAGACGACCATAAATATTAGAAACGCCGTGGAAACTCACAGTTCTCCATTTTCCCGTGTCAGAAACATCAGGGTGTTTTCGCTTGTTTTAAAGTTAGTCGCTCTGTGAGTGTCACAAATCTGCTCCTGAGGGCTGACGCTTTCCAGGTTGCACGCCGTGTTTGAAGTCGGCTTGTGAGAGTCTTCCTTTGTGACTCTGTCTGTCAAACTCGAGTAGTGTGTGCGTGTGTGTGTGTGCGTGTGTGTGTGTGTGTACACAGCGAGTATGAACTGAGAATTGGGAGACAGAAAGGAAGAGAGGAAAGACAGAAATCTGGGACTGTGTAATATTCTTCGCGAGTTAAAAGAGAAGTTTGAGCTGTTGTTTAAGGAGAGATCAGTCCTGGATATCAAACCCTTTCTAAAATATTTTTTGACTCACATGCAAACCGAATGGATCAATTTCCCCCCTGAATATTTAATAATAGCACCCTTTTTATTAGAATGGGCGTGGCCATTCTCTGGTTTCCTCCCACAGTACCCGGAGGAAACCCATGCAAGCACAGGCAGAACTGGCATACCCCACACAGAAACGGCCCGAGCTCGGGAATCGAACACGAGACAAGTGCGAACCACTGCGCCACCGTGCCGCCCTTTTCATGTAGCGTGTAAAGATGAACGGATTCTGAATACAAAACAAAGTTATGATTTACTTTAAGCATGTTTTTTTGTTGGTCGAGAAGAGAAATAGTTGTTTATTTTTTATTATAGTTTTCAGTCTAACTTTAGTTGTTAAACCTCAGTTTTAAACAGACCTTTATGTTTTGTCATGCTTGTTAAATATTGATTCAACTTCCACTTCCGAACGTGGTTCAGCATCAGTAGTCCAATACGATAGCCTCCATAAAGGGTTTTTGCTTCGAGACGAAAAATAGTAACCATGGTAACAGCAGTAAGCCGCGGTTTTAAGTTGACGTGCTAAAAGCCACTTCCTACAGAATTATTATTAATAATAAAAAAAACGAAGCTTTTGCAAAACATTAGTAGATAATAGAGGAGCCCAAATAGTGATGGGAAGCCTCGTTCACCTAACGAGGGTAGGCGTGTTGTCTGAGTAGGGCTTGAGGGCACGCCAGAGGGGTGTGTGTGTGTGTGTGTAGGGGTGGTGGTGGTGGGTGGGGGGTTGCAGGGGGCACATCCTGCTATTCTTTTCCCAAACTGGGCTTGTGCAATGCACTCTGGCCTCGCGCAGTGTATTTGGAATCGCTGATCGGAACACTAGCCTCGCCTCGTCCATGCTCACACACTCCAAGCTCATCACACACTGCTGAGTGAGACACTGTGCGAGTGATGCTGCACACCATCCACAGGCTGTATAGAGTCTGCGTCGACTACTCACTAACTCAGGTCAGTGTGCACACACACACACACAGAGAGAGAGAGAGAGAGAGAGAGAGTCCAGCAGATCATCATGAAGACAGACGGGTGAGGTAATAGAAATGCAAAGTCACAGAAATTGACATATGTGATGCAAGAAAGAGAGAGAGAGAGAGAGAGAGAGAGGGAGAGAGAGAGAGAGAGAGAGAGAGAGAGAGGCAGAGAGACAGACACTGCTGGATATATTTGGAGCATAGTTACGAAAAGTTTCCAGAACACCAGGATTGTTCAACAGGTGTTTCTTCACCTATGTAAGACAAATGCTACAAGGAAGTGAAATCAGCACAAAGACAGAACGAGAGACAGACAGACAGACAGACAGACAGACATACAGACACATAGACAGACAGACAGAAATACACATAGACAGACAGACAGACAGACAATCAAACTTGGAATATGCATATGATAAGTATGAGATAGAGAGAGAAAAAGCGTGAAACAGTGAGACAGACAAAGATGGATGGATGGATGGAAAATAGGCAGACAGAAAAAATTTGTGAGATTTAAAGTTACTTAAAGAGTCTGATGAACAGATCAACAGAAACTAAGTGAGCACGATAGATAGATAGATAGATAGATAGATAGATAGATAGATAGATAGATAGATAGACAGAGAAATAGATAGATAGATAGATAGATAGTAACTAAGGGTGGCATGATGGCACAGTGGTTAGCACGTTTGCCTCACAGCAGGAAGGCGTGGGTTCGATTCCCGGGCTCGGTGCGTTTCTGTGTGGAGTTTGCATGTTCTCCCTGTGCTTGCATGGGTTTCCTCCGGGTACTCCGGTTTCCTCCATCATTCCAAAAACATGCACAGTATGCTAATTGGCTGTTCCAAATCGCCCCTAAGTGTGAGAGTGAGTGTGAATGGTTGTGTGTGTACCCCTCCTTCACCCAGAGTCGGCTGAGATGGGCGCTGGCCTCCCCGCGACCCTAATTAGGATTAAGTGGCTTAGAAAATGAATGAATGAATGAATGAATGATAGTAACTGCTGTGATTTCTAATTGGTCAGAAAGTGTGTGTTAAAGTTCATACTAAAATAAACGTTCATGCTAATACGCTCGCTCTTATAGTTTGTTACCGTTTCTATGGAAACAGCGATTCATGTCGGCGATTTTGTTAAACTGCTTATAAACACAGTGTTTAAGAAAGAAAAACTGATATTCGCTGATGTTTTTTTGTTGAGAGAGCAAGAGAGAGAGAGAGAGAGAGAGAGAGAGAGAGACGGCTGAGGGAAGGGTTATTTATCACAGCTGGTACTTTAGTGAGAACTGGAACTGTCTACACTAAATTAAACATCGTCATCAAAATCAAATCACATCCCCCCGCATGGACAATCATGTAATATCAGTGATTCACGTGAAAGAACGACAAACGTTAGAGATGAACAGAGTAAAAAAAAGTTGCTGTATGATCTTGTGCATGAGTGCTGTAGTGAGATTCACCGAGTAAAAGGGGTGATAGATAGAGTGAGGGAGTGAGTGAGAGAGAATGAGTCTAAAAAGAGAGAGAGAGGGAAAGTGAGAGAAAAAGAAAGACATACAGTGGGACAAAATGAGAAAAAGAGAGTGATAGGAGGAAGAGGAAGATGGTGAAAGTGAGAGAGAGATAGAGAGAAATATAGAAAGAGGGAGAGAGAAGGCATAAAAGAGACAGAGTAAAAAAGAGAGCTAGGAAGAGAGCGAGAGCAAGGGAAGAGAGAGTGAGTAAGAGAGATAGGGGAGAGAATGAGAAATGGGAGTCAAAAAGAGAGGTGAAGTGAGAGAAAGAGAGAGATAGAGACAGTGAATGAAATGAGAGAGAGAGAGAGAGGACAAGAACGTGAGAGAAAGATAGTGAAAGAGTGTGAGAAAGAGAGAGATATGAAGAGAAGGGAGACAGAGAGAAGGAATGAAAGAGCATAAATTAAAAAAGAGAGACCGATATAGAGTGGGTAAGAAAGAGGTAGAGAGGCAGAGAGAGAGAGAGAGAGAAAGAGAGTGAGAGAAAGAGACAGTGAGATAGGAAGAAGGAGAGAGAAAGGTAGAGAGAGGAAGAGAGAGAGAGATATAGAGTGGGAAAGAGAGAGGTAGAGAGAAAGAGGGTGAGAGAAAGAGAGTGAGATAGGAAGAAGGAGAGAGAGAGGCAGAGAG
Source organism: Neosilurus mollespiculum (assembly GCA_030014195.1). Lineage (NCBI taxonomy): Eukaryota > Metazoa > Chordata > Actinopteri > Siluriformes > Plotosidae > Neosilurus > Neosilurus mollespiculum. The sequence continues at coordinate 13,892,616 of JAQMYF010000005.1, read as the reverse complement.
AAAAAGAGAGAGAGAGAGAGAGAGAGTGAGAAATGAGGAAACTGATTTTTATACTTGAATTATTTATGCAGAAGCATATAAGAGAGAGAGGGAAATACAGATACAGCCACTTAACACATCTCACACACACACACACACACACACACACACACACACACACACACACACACAACCAGCACCATCGATTTCTACAACCATGTTGAGTTGTGGTAGAATTTTTACCAGTGACAAACAGTGGGAGAATTGGATGATAACACACTTATAACACATTTATAACACAGTAATAACACACATTTGTTTCACTCTCATCTTCACACGCCAGGCCACTCATAGTATCCGATACTGCATATGAGGAAGACTGTATGCTCGTCATGGCTCTCATCTCCACTGGCCTGAATTTGAGCATCAGGCATGAGTGAACCTGGCTGTGTGTGTGTGTGTGTGTGTGTGTGTGTGTGTGTGTGTGTGTGTTTGTGTGTGCGTGTGTGTGTGTGTGTGCGTGCACTGAAGCATAAACTCCAGTGGATTTGCCTCATCAAGCTCAAACAACCATGACTCAGTTACTCACTGCTCTCATCTCAGAGCGCAACACTGCTCGGTTCTGATTGGTCAGAAGGCGTTGATTAATTTTATAACTCTGACAGTACTATAACCATAAAATGCAGGATTATACAAGATTATTGCACATTAGTTCTACAATCATGACTTTAAATATGTTTTTTGTAAAAAGATGTGTATTGGATCACCTCGCGCCGGCGGCGATTATTTTCCTGTACCATCGCGTGTGTGGTGATTTATTCTGCAAATATTGCTGGGCATCATGGGAATATTAAATGGACGAAAGAAAATCTGTTAGGAAGTTGCTATTTACATGCATGATGACATTGATGAACCCAGACTGGATGCAACAGCTGTGGCGTGTGTGTGTGTGTGTGTGTGTGTGTGTGTGTGTGTGTGTGTGTGTGTGTGTGAGAGAGCGCGAGAGAGAGAGAGAGAGAGAGATC
>JAQMYF010000005.1:13874948-13891108 GCA_030014195.1 Neosilurus mollespiculum | reverse complement strand
GGCTCAGTGTATTTTGTGTATTGTGTTAGCAAATTTTTGTAATAGTTATAGGCGGTGTGTGTATGTGTGTGTGTGTGTGTGTGTGTGTGTGTGTTTAAGTGTGCTCCTGCTGTTATTAAACGGTTACTGAGATGTCAAACCATCTGAAATCCAAAAGGTGGCAGTACTGCATATTCATAACCTCTCTCTGTGCGTGTGTGTGTGTTTGTGTGTGTGTGTGGGTGGTGATCTAGGTGACCATCCTTCGAGGAAAGGACGGCTATGGGTTCACCATCTGCTCTGACTCACCTGTACGTGTACAAGCTGTCGATCCAGGCAAGGACCTCGCTCCCACACACACACACACACACACACACACACACACACACACACACACACACACAGAGTCAAACCTACTCATCCTCAGAATGTGTACCAGTAATGCAGAATACAGCAGGAAGACAGTTCTTTGGTATTTTGTGTGTGTGTGTGCATGTGTGTGCATGTGTGTGCATGTGTGTGCGTGTGTGTGTGTGTGTGTGTGTGTGTGTGTGTTTGGGAAAACAAGATGAGGGACGTTAGCTATGTGTCTCTGAGTGTGGACACCAATGGTAGCTTATAGATTGTATCTCAAAGTCCAGTCATCCTTACTGCATGTGTGTGTGTGTGTGTGTGTGTGTTTGTGTGTGTGTGTGTGTGTGTGCAGGTGGTCCTGCAGACCTGGCGGGCCTCAGGCAGCTGGACACGGTGCTGTCGTTGAATGGTCAGTCTGTGGAGCAGTGGAAGTGTGCAGATCTCGCTCATGCTATCAGGTAGAACCGCAGCGAATTTCTACCTGTTCAATTTACTTCTCCTTAAATCTGCTAACAGTGTTTTAACTAGCAAACACAGACTCAGGTAGATCATTGTAATAATGAGCTACACCATCTATTATGAGCTACATAATTATGAAAGAGTAAGTCATAATTATCAGATAGGCAACCAAGTCATAATTATGAGTTAATAAGTAATAACTTTAAGATACTAAGTGGTAATTATGAGTCATAATTATAAGTTAGTAAATCATATTTATGAGATGCTAAGTGGTATATATGAGTTAATCAGTCATAATTATGAAATGCTAGGTGGTAATTATGGGTTAGCATGTCATATTTATGAGTTAGTAAATCATATTTATGAGATGCTAAGTCATAATTATAAGTAATTAAGTCATGATTATGAGATGCTAAGTGGTAAATATGAGTTAGCATGTCATATTTCTGAGTTAGTAAGTCATATTTATGAGATGCCAGGTGTTAATTATGAGTTAATAAGTCATACTTATGAGATGCTAAGTATTAATTATGAGTCAATAAGTCATAATTATGAGATGGCAAGTTGTAATTATAGGTTAGTATGTCATAATTATGAGATGCTAAGTCATAAAAAGGAGTTCATAAGACATAATTATGAGTTAAGTCGTAATTATGAATTAGTAAGTCATAAGTTTGAGACGCTAAGTCAGAAATATGAGTTTATAAGTCATGGTTATGAGATAAGTCATCCACCTTCGAATAGTGTCCAATCCAGAAAAGCCTGAAAACTTGAAATAATTTGAGTCAGGAGTTTGATAAAATGTGATCATGACTTGGTGGCATGCTAGCGTTGTAGTTAATATGACTGCCTCATAGCAAAGTCCTGGGTTTGAGTCCCGGGCTTGGCGAAGGCATTTCTGTGTGGAGTTTGCATGTTTTCCCTGTGCTTGCGTGGGTTTCCTCCAGGTACTCTGGTTTCCTCCGACAGTCCAAAGACATGCACATTAGGCTAAATTGGCTGTTCCAAATTGCCCCTAGGTGTGAGTGTGTGAAGGGTTGTGTGTGCGTGCTGACTTGCAGTGGTCTGATGAGCTGTTCAGGGTGTACCCCACCTTCACCCAGTGCTGGCTGAGAAAGGCTCCAGTCTCCCTGCGACCCGAGTAGTAGGATTAAGTGGTTCGGCAGTTGAGTGACTGAGTGAGTAATGATCATGGCCAGAAGTGTGGAGTGATGGGAAATTGTGATATGTAGATGATACACAAATCGAATTCCACACATTTTAGATCTTGCGTGTGTTTAATATCGAGCTCCTGCACCAGCGTCTAGTTTTTTCCCTCTAATGTAGAACAAAAAAAGCAGATTTCGAGCGCACGCAACGCCCCATAATTCAGTAAACTCTAACAGAGGCGTAATATTACAGGGTGATGGAGTGGTTTATCTTTTTTTTTTTAATCCCTGCAGCCCTGCCGACATCGATGTACAGAAATGTTTATCATTTTACCCGTTCTTTATCCGGACACTCCGGCGGGATTATCTCAGCCGTCAATTGTGCTTTCGGATCCAGAACTTCAATATAAGCAGCAGGTGTACCACTGGTTCGGGGGCAAACACAAGAGTCGCTTCAAATCATCGTCAAAATCCATGAGTCACTTCTTTGTGATTGTTGCTTTTCGTCTGCTTCTGAAACTAATAAAAGGAACCAGGAGGAATCAAATGAAATGGATGGAGAGTGAAACACGTGGATCCCCGACACGAAGGTGTGATACAGACTAACGGGATTATTTTACTACAACACCATATTTGGGAGCGTTTTATACTTTACACTGTTGCGGAATACGCATCTCCATGCATTACAAAATGTATAATGCATTTACGCTACACATGAAGCGGCTCCTAATGCGATACGATGTGATATGATTCGCTGCTAATGCGATGTGATGCAATTTGACACAATTTGTTTCCTTTAATGGTGTTCAGTGTAATATGATGCAAAAGAATACGATGCTATTTGATAAGCAATTTAAAGATGTTTTGGATAAACACTGAAGTGTAATGCAGTGTACAGGGGGACTGTTGACGTGCTTCACACAGGTTAAGGATAAAGCCGGAAATATAGTCACTCATGCCTTTGCTGAACCGCTTAATCCTACTCGGGTCACATGGAGGCGGGTGTCTATCTCAGCCGACACTGGGCAGAGGCTGGGTCACTCTGAACAGCTTGCCAGACCATTGCAGGGTAACACACAGACACATGACCATTCACACATACACTCACACCTATTTTAACAGCTAAATAGCCTAATGTGCATGTCTTTGGACTGTGGGAGGAAACTCATGCAAACTCCACACAGAAATGCCCAAGCCCAGGACCTTCTTCCTGTGCCAACGTTCCGCCTGTTTAAACAGCCGTCGTGAATGTAATTGTACACATGCTTCTTTAAATACTTATGCGTAGTACTGGAGGATTCCAGCAGAGGGTTCAAGTTATACTTGAATGGTATGAAATGATGGGGGAAATTAGCCTTCAGCAGTGAAATTTTCCATGTTTTTCATCCTGCACTGGCTTCCAACCATGTAACTCCGTATTGAAGTCTTATAGGAAGTGGGTCTCACCAAGATGGCCGCCCTCCGGCTTCAAAATAAAACACTAATACACACTCCGGTCTTTTTTGCGAGATCAGTGCTACTGATGCTGCCATGTCGCATGCTGATACTGCCCCTACTGTCTGTGTGTGTATTGCATCAAATGTTGCGTTAATTTCTGAGGACACCCACAACCGGCTCCTTTCTGTATGAAACAATCCTTCACCATATCAAAAATTCTACGTTTATTGCAGAAGCAGTGCCCGTGAGATCACGGTGGTGGTGTGGCGTTCGGGACCCTCTGTGAAGTCCAGCTACGAAGGTCTGATCCATCACTCCTACAAGAGCTCCAACTACGACTCTCCCGTCTCTCCTCCCAGAACGAAGCGTGTGGAGAAGACGCCGCCTGTCCCCCCGTTGCCCGCGCACCTCCGTCAGAGAATACTGCTCAACGGATCAGAAGGGGCGAGGGGTGGCGGCATTGGGGGCACTGGGGTGCCATGGGGTGACCAGAGAGAGGAGGGTAAAGCCAGTGCCAGGACACACACTCCGACTCTCAGAGGGACACGAGTCAAAGCGTCCAATGGGGACAATTACATCATCCTCTCACCTATTAACCCAGGAGGCCAGGTACAGCGAATTACATACAGCATACAGCAAGCATCCATGAAAAGACATGTAGATGGTGATTTGAGCTACATTATTACCATTTATATAGCTCAAAACCACATTAAAGTATGCAGTACCCCTTTATACGTGTGTGCTTGGCTGTTCAGGGAGGTCACCAGTGAGGTCAGAAGGGTATAAAATGCCAGACGGTTGACGCATGAGCCTTAAAAAGGCGAATTTCTGACAATCTGATTTAGCCAGAGCACACGGCTACTAACACGCTCAGGCGGCCGGCTTTACAGCCACCGTTTCCTTCCCATCATACCCTGAGGGACTCATAACGCTGTCGGTTTATCAAGAGAAAGCTTACACAGGCTTTGGACCTGGGTTTACCCCAAGCTGATTTTATTTTGTGTCTCAGGAGGTCTACGTCTGGTCACAGAAGATCATAAAGTAAAACAAAGTGCATTTCATTTTCACTTAAAGTTGCAGCACGTTGAGCATTAGTATTAAAAATTGGAATGAATTTACACGGTACACCCTGGAATATAGAATATAGAAAGCCCTGGCTAAACATCATTGATCACAGATGGTTGAACGGATCATTTGTTCTTTTCTTATAAAGGAATTCTGATATCCGATGCCCAGTTTTTTCATGGCATCAAACACCACCTCTTATAAATCCTAACCTACAGGAATGTGCCGCTGTTTGGAGAGCACTGAACAATAAAACACACCAGAATTCCAATCCATTTTGTTTCGGAAAGCCACAAGAAAGCCTACAAGCAGTCCACAGCATTAAAACATCAATAATCTGCCCACTTAAGAGACGTTTTTGGGTTCAAGCAGCTCTCCAAACTTTGACCCCAGTTTCTTTATAACTACAATCTGTATCGAATCTGGAAATTAGAGTTGGCCATTTTATTTCTTCGCTCTCATTCATAACATTGGCATAAAGAGATGGCTGATGGGAAATATATCACAGTAATATAAAAAGACATGATACTATAACAAAAGGATCGATATAAATCAGGGTCACTGAGGATTGGGTGAAGTTTGGTTAATGTTTCTATTGATGAAGCAAAAGGGTAACGATCACCTTCATGGCTACTGATGGTTACATCTTCATCCCATTTAAAGCAGGTGTGTAGATGGGATGAAGATGTAACCATCAGTAGCCATGAATGGTGGTCACTGGTAGACCACTGACGTCACATAACTCACAACATTAACAAATGTGACGTCAGTGGTCTACCAGTGACCACCAATGATGGAATCGCCAATCATCGACTTACCAGTGAACAAATCATCAATGATCGTCTCACCAATGTTTGACTCACCAATGATTGACTCACCAAAGATCGACTCACCAATGGTCGACTCACCAATGATCGAATCACCAATGATCGAATCACCAATGATTGACTCACCAGTGGTTGACTCAGTAATTAGCAAATCATCAGTGATCGACTTACCAATGATTGAATCTCCAGTGATCAGTCATAGAATCATCAATAATTGAATCACCAATAAGCGAATCATCAATGATCGACTCCCCAATAACTGACTCACGAATGAGTGAATCACCAATGATTGACTCACCAATGATCGACTCACTAAAGTTCGACTCACCAATGATCGAATCACCAATAATTGACTCACCAATGGTCGACTCACCAATTAGCGAATCATCAGTGATTGACTTACCAATGATTGAATCTCCAGTGATCAGTCATAGAATCATCAATAATCGAATCACCAATAAGCGAATCATCAATGATCGACTCACCAATGACTGACTCACGAATGAGTGAATCACCAATGATTTACTCACCAATGATCGACTCACTAATGATCGACTCACCAATGATCGAATCACCAATGATTGACTCACCAATGGTCGACTCACCAATAAGTGAATCATCAGTGATTGACTTACCAATGATTGAATCACCAATGAGTGAATCACCAATGATACAATCACTAATGATTGAATAATTGATTAAATCATTGACCAATCAAGCATTTCTTTAAAAGTATTGAATCATGACTAATTTGTTGACATCATATTCTGATCTCACAGATCCTGACACAAGTGTATGGAGACAATCCTAGCTCTCTGGGTAAGTCAAATGATTATTGTATACACTGTAATCTGTAATGTAAGAATGCATTGTCAGTGACATGCAAACACAACTGATGATTCTATCACTACCATGATATAAGCATAATCATAACCTGGCAATTGATGTTCTTCTGGTTGTACCACGCTCCAGGGGGATGGATGTACCCACCAGGGAATGCAAACCCACCCCAGCCTCATGCCCCACCCAGCCTGGCGAGCAGATCCAACTTCCTGCGCCGTTCGGGCAACAAATCCAAATCAACTGCCACGGGCTACCAACCCAGCTCCAACTTCACCAACTACCAGAACTGCACCATCGTCAGATCTCACGTACCGACGCACGCCAACTACGGGGCCTACGTCAAAGTGGCGCCCAAAGTTCTCATCTTCCCCATCTTCGTACAGGTATTCTCAAACCCCTGTTGCCTTTGATGGGTGATGCTCGATTAATGGAATAATTGATGCGTGTAAAAGAAAACTGAACACGTGTGCAATTCCTGAGAGTAATTTCAAATCCGGATCTCAGAGAAGCTTCAGTGTGGGTTATTATCCATCGAGTAGGATGATGATTAAAGGCTGTGTGAAATTATACACATCGCATCCAAAAACAAGGGCATTTATGTGTGTGTGTGTGTGTGTGTGTGTGTGCGTTCTGTTATAAAGGTAAATGTGAACACATACCTCTTTAAGGAGTGAAAATATAGCAGTGATACAAAACACGCTGGATATATTTTAGGATCATTTCTTATTTATAAGATTCATAAATAGTTTGTCTTCAAATAGCAAATAGCAGGTCAGTTAATTAGTGGGTTAGTTAATTTGTTAGTTAGTCACCCAAGTAGATAATTAGATAGTTGGTTAGTTAGTCACTCGGACAGACTATTAATTCAACAGTCAGTCACCCAGTTAGTTAATCACTTGGTCAATTAATTAGTTCAGTTATTCATTTACTAAGGCATTCATTTACTCAGTCCATTAGTCAGGTACTCATTTAGCTGATTAGTTAGTCAATCAGTCAGTCATTTACTTAGTTCATTGGTCAATTATTCACTTCAGTTAATTAGCTAGTGGACTATTTAATTAGATAGTTATTCAGACAGTTGGTTGTTTGGTCAGTCATTGAGTCAATTAGTTAAAATGTAAATTATTTAGTTGGATAGCTAGCCGCTTGGTCAGTTGGTTAACTGGTCAGCCATTCTTTCAGTCAAGTACTTAGTCAGTTAGTTACCTAGGTGATTAGTTATTCACTCAGCCAATTATTTATGCTTTTAATCTTTCAAGTCAATTAGTTGGTTGGTTATTTAGTTAGCAGTCAGTCTCTAAGTTATTTCTTTAATCATGCAGTTAGTTCATTAATTATTTCTTCCTTCATTTGCCGAACCTCTAGGTAACCTACTAGGGATGCAGGGGTGGCTGGAGCCTATTTCAACCAATACTGGGCGGAGGCAGGGTACACCATGAGCAGCTCACCAGTCCATGACAGGACCAACACGTGCACAACAATTGACACCCACACAAACACCTAAGGGCAATTTGGAACAGCCATTTATTCTAATGTGCATGTCACTGGGCTGTCCGGGAAAACCTACATAAGCACTGGGAGAACAGTGGGTGTCACTAATCTCACGAGAAATCACTTACGAACCTAACGTCTCATCTTTCAGTTCACAGAACATTCCGGATTTAAGCGTGATTCTCAAAGTTGTGATTTTTGTTATTGTTGTTTTTGTTTGTGTTTACACCTCAAGGGGCCCCAGACTACAACATAGTTTTAGATATCAAACAGACTGTGATTCAATGCTTATCGACTTTGTGATTGATGCTCGCCTGCGCTTTACTTTCTGAAATGTAAAACTCATTTAAATTCAATTCCGAAACAATCAGCTGCAGATTAGCGCAAACCAAATTCCCTTAACTCCATTATCTCCTAAATTTCCTTTCCAAATGCAATTTAACTTCGAGTCAATTACACGAAGATAAAGTTGAACAGCTCAGTGCTGGACGATTGGTCAGCAGTTGTTAGACTCAAGAGCTGCCCTCTTTCTTCACACACCGCAAGTGTGTGAGGGTCTCAAGAAACGTCCCCGCAGCTAGCTTCCTGTTCACACCGAGAGCTCTATGATGCATTAGACAACCTCCAGAAGGAGGATGTGGCGAACGCTGTAACACTCTTACACTATGCTCATGTGCTTTTAGCGTAGTGTGGTCGAGGCTGCTTTCTCAAACCACTCGGCCCACCAGCGCGTGCTGTACTGTGGGGGTTGAGTAAACGCCCGCTGACGAGCACTAGAGCAAGTTTGCAGTTCAGTTCAGTTCCACCTACAGCACAGTCTCTCCTGTTCTTACTATGGATGTAGCGTGTGTGAGTGGCTTATTAATGCAACACTGATTTATTTCATATCTTGAATCCTAGCACTTTGTTTAGCGATGTTCTGATTATCTCGACAGCCACTGGACCTGTGCAGCCCAGCCAGAACGCTCCTGATCACCGAGGAGATGATCCTGCATGAAAGCAAGCATCTCTCCATCAAGGTAAGAGTTAATAATGAAGTATCCTGTGTGTGTGTGTGTGAAGTGTGTGTGTGTGTGTGTGTGTGTGTGTGTGTGTGTGTGAAGTGTTGTAAACAAAGTATTTCATCAACAATAAAGAAGCCACCTAGCACCCGACACAGGCAAATTTTTATTTTGACCCGGTTACACGCTGCAGAGGAGAGCCGACAGGGAACGTGTGGACGATCATGTGAATGATGCGTGCATATCATTTAAAGTACTTCTTTCTCGCAGTAATGTACTGCACAGTGTCATGAAGAAGAACCAGTAAGAACATCAGAACATTCTGGAAAATTCCACCATAGCAGGACAGCTTTAATATTTCAACTCTGTGTTCCTGTATGTGTTCTTACTAAAACGGTTTAAAGAACAGGTGCGCCATGTAATATAGTTACGCCGTTCCCTCGTTGTTGCCCCCCCTTACTCCATAATAAAACACTCACCGGTAATGTAATTACTTTCTGTTTCCTGGTATTTAGTGAGAAGGAAATCAATTTCTTCACTCTGTACAAAGCAGGTCTCAATGTGGGCTATGCAGACCCCCAGTGATCTTTGGTAGAAATCACAATCTGGTGTTATTGAAGTTCTTATAAATATTATAGTGATATTGTAGCCATTAGCAGAACTGTAGTTTTAGGCTGATCAATAGCCAAGACTATTACAGACTACTGGGGACATTTAAGTCCAAGTCAAGACTGAGTCGAAAAAAGTTAAGCCCAAATAAAGATTGAGTCCAAAGAGGTTCAAGTTCAAGTCAAGTCCAAGTCCAAAGAGGTTCGAGTTTAAGTCAAGACTTAGTCCAAAAAATTTTGAGTCCAAGTCAAGATTGAGGAAAAAACAACAACTTGAGACCAATTAAGATTGAGGTCAAAGAGGTTTAAGTTCAAGTCAAGACAGAGTCCTAAAGAGGTTTGGATCCAAGCCAAGATGAAGTCAAATGAGTTTTGGGTCCAAGTCAAGATTGAGTCCAAATTGGTTTAAGTTCAAGTTAAGACAGATTACAAAGAGTTTTGCATCCAAGTCAAGATGAAGTCAAATGAGTTTTGGGTCTAAGTCAAGACTGAGTCCAAAGATGCTCAAGTTCATGTTAAGACCAAGACCAAAAGGGTTCGAGTCCAAGTCAAAGCAGATTACAAAGTATTTTGAGTCCAAGTCAAGATTGAGTCCAAACAGGTTTCAATTCAAGTCAAAACAAAATCCAAGAGGTTTCAAGTCTTAGCAAAGATCAAGTCCAGAGAGGTTTGAATTCAAGTCAACACCAAGTTCAGTGAAGTCAACTCCAAGTCAAGACAAAGGCCAAAAGGTGAAGTCCAAGTCAAGATCGAGTCCAAATGAGAGAGACACAGTCAAGACTGAGAGACAGGCTTTAATCCAGACTTTAACTTCCAAACCCCATTCAAAACGTCCACCCCGTAGTGTATAAATAACATCAGCTGGGATCTTATGTGTTCATGGCTCTGAAGGGTATTTTTGCATATATTTGAATAATGAGCCAAGCTGTTTAATCCTATTAGGACAGCGGGGAGACTGCAGCCTATCTCAGCCAACTTTGACCCAGGACAGGGTACACCCTGAACAGCTTACCAGATAATTGCGAAGCCAACACACACACAAAACCATACACACTTACAACTAGGGGCAATTTGGAACAGACAGTTAGCCTAATTTGCATGTCTTTGGACTGTGGGAGAAAACCGGAGTACCCAGAGGAAACCCAATCAAGCACGGGGAGGACATGCACACTCCGCATAGAAATGCTTGGGATTGGAACCCAGGACCTTCTTCCTGTAAGGTGGACGTGCTAACCATAACGCCACCGTCCCACCCAGACTTTCATCCAGAATTCCCGAAAGTCCAATACACGTCTTATTGTATCTCTTGACAGTGCAGATTTCGCCCACTTCCTGCCCCGCATTGTCTGCTTCAGTTCCCGAGCCTCATTCCGGTAGTTACTGGGAAATGAGCGAACAGCGGAGGAGATACCCTAACGTCATCTTACTGATAGCAGAAAAAGAAAATGAGGCGAAGGTTGCATCCTGCTCGGTGTGGTCAGTAAGTCATAGCGAGATATAATTCACGCTAATATCAGTGACTTAGCGTTTTTCTCAGTCCCATTAATCAGACGTGACATCTGAGTAAGCGTTATCTCGACCTTTTCCCGTTCAGCTTTGCTCTTCTTCAGCGTTTCTCTTTGTCCGTATTTTCACTGTTTGTTCTTCTTGATGAGAGTTTGGTGCTCAGTGATGTAAACTCACTGCTCTTACTGGAAATCCGTGCAGCTTCTCAGCGTTACGGTGCAGAGGAGCAGAGCAGCAGGATGAAGGGAAGAGCATCTAGTTAGCTAGTTACCATCACGAGCCAATTCCGCTTCACTTTAACAATGTGTAATCATCTTACCAGTGAACGGTATTTCTGTCAATGTCTCCTCATTTTGTTTGGACTGAAACATTTCTCTCATTTCGTTGTTGCTTCAGGCACGGCTCAGGTCCTCTTAACCTCACATCTAACTCTTCGTAATGGTGTTTGGTCGTGTTGCTTCTGATGTCATGGAGATGTGCAGTAAGGGGGAATTAAAAAATCACAAAACACCTTCCAAATCCCCCTCTTCCCCTTTCCCCTCCCCCGATTCTTTCCACTTGATGCTGTTATACCTTTAATTTTAACAATTAATTTAACATTATTTTAATTTATTTGTTTAATTATATATATATATATATTTTTTGATTCCATGACACTTTATAGCCTTAAGGATTTTATAATACTTTATTTTTAATAACAATAATTTTCAATACAAAAGTCATGTCATAATACCTTATACATTGAATCATTTTATTTTAATTGTTATTTGAATAAAAAATATAAATAGATTGTACTGTAGTATTATCTTAAAAATGTAAAAATTAAAATAAAAGCAAATCTAATTCTTTGTAACAGTGACCTATAATAAATAGCGTACAATTAAAAATCATATTAACCACATTTAACATTTACTTAAAATTTTTTTACTCTAAATTATTAAATTATTTCAAACAATACTACTACTAATACTACTATTAATAATAATCTGCGTAAAATTTCAAATAAATAATATATATTTTTTACTAGAATTATTTTTTAATTACAGCAGTGCACAAAAATATATATTATTTAATGATGAAAGTAAAATACTTAAAATTATAAAGATGTCATATCAAAGAGTGGCATCACTTCCTGTGTTTGGATTTTAAACGGGTGGAATTTTTTGCCAAGACTTTATCATCAGGTTTAATAAAAGTAATATGGGATTAATTTATACCAATTAAAAATTATTTAGAAAACATTTTGCATAATGTATTAATAATTAATTTTTTTTTTAATATAACCGTATAACATGCAATGCTAAGATTAGATTCCTGTGTTTTTTTTTCTGCCACTTTTCTTTAATAAAATATTTAACAGTGTTTATTAAAATATTAAAAGACAAGATGTAGAAAAGATAGAAAAACCTCGAGGCAGTCTATAATTAATGAACATTGTACTTACTTGGTTATAAATAGTTTATTACTAATTCTTAAAATAAAACTTTTATTTTTTAAAGAATGTTAACATTGATTCACGGGTAGTACTCTGCCAGTCTATTCTTTAACATCAATCATGTCAATCAGTGCTCATTACAATATTAAGCCACGCCCACACAGACGGTACTCTGAGACATCCTGCTGCTGTTTGTGCAACATCTTATTACATTTCTATCGTTCTTTTATTCATTTTTTCATTTCAACCTCCCTTGTTTGGTTAAACCAAGCTCAAGAAGCATTAATTCTAATAAACAAACAAATAAACAAACACACAAACAAAGTTTAGATGATGAGTTGAAGCAAGTTTAGATGATGAGTTGAAGTGAGGTTGGAATTTCCCTTTTTTGTTAGCGCTGAGTTCCACAGAACACACACACACACACACACACACACACACACACACACACACAGAGCCTCTGTCTTTCTTCTTTCATACACACGCAAACCACAAGAACCTTACGATTTTTCTCAGTTCAGAAACCGCATCAAACGTAACATGCGAAGGAAGCCGTGCTCATTGTTCTAGCTTATAAATCATTACGCCAAGGACACTTAAAAACGTCATTAATGCTTGTGTACAATGTTCCACGTCTACTGGTTAAATGGTTCCTTTCTTAGCACCGAAGACGTTGTTAAAGACCCAAGAGTTTCACACGTTAAGCGCCATTAATCAGGTATTATCATTTTAGATTTTGGTAATCAGATGTCATTAGGGTGCTTTCAAAGGGAATCTTGATTACGATAAGGACACAGCGTCCAATTCTTCCGTGTGCATTGGGAAAGTGGGCTGTTCAGTACCATAGTATGTGTGTGTGTGGGACGGGGGTATGTGAGTGTGGGTGGGTAAATGTGTGTGTACATGTATGACTGTTGCTTTAACGCAGGATGTGAAAGTGCTATTGCGTAGGTATAAGTGATGCGGTGTGTGAGGTGGAGGGGGTTGGGGTGGGGGCCCGGGGGGGATTCGGGGTTGTGTACAAAGCTTAAAATGACATTAAAAATCTTTACTGGTAATGAGTGGAGTGTGTTACTGCATTCCCGGGCTGTGTTCCCAGGATAAATTTGCATCCTTGAAGATTCTGCTCCAAAAAGGCAATGCAAATATTTAATATATTTTTTTAAGTGTTAAAATTTTTTTTTCAAGTAATAAATAAATAATTAGATAACGTAAGAAGGCAATAAAGGAAGAAGGACCTGGGTTCGAGTCCCGGGCTCGGCGTGGGCGTTTCTGTGTGGAGTTTGCATGTTCATGTTGTCCCCATGCTTGCGTGGGTTTCCTCTGGGTACTCCGGTTTCCTCTGACAGTCCAAAGGCTGCATTGTAACATCATGCTGTCAATATCAGGGTCTGTGTAACATGGGTTTATTGTGACCCCGTGTTCGTGCACATTTCTGATTTGTAGCAGAGACCCTTGAGATGCTTCAGGATGCCTGTGGCTGTGAAATGAGTGGCACATCAAGAGGAGTAGGATATCACTAGGTGATGACGTTTCTGCCGCCGCTTGACACACAAACACCCCGCAAACAAATTATCGCTTCATAGCCGTAGATATACGGAAGCATTTCAAGGGTCTCAGCTGCTGATTTTTGCTGAATTTGACCCAGAATTTGATGCTTGCTTATTGGGTCTGTAGTGAATTTGTTGGTGGTGATGCAAGCATGGCAAGCACCTTAACACAAACATAAACATGTGTAGCACAAGTCCTGATGCTGACACCTCTGACATCATGTCGCACACCGACTCATAAGGGTTACCGGTCGCTCCGGCTGCAAGCTCATGATGTGCTGCGCTCTGTTTGCAACAGGAACAGTCCCAGAACACACCTTTCAGCCAGACGAACAGAATAAATACATCAGTTTGAACATGTGTCTTCATCATATTATATAAACATTTATTTATTTATTTATTTATTTGATCGATTATTTATTTATTTGTTTGATGATTTATTTATTTATTTTTCAGAGCTCTAAATGTGAAGCATGAGTGAGGTTTGGCATTTAAGCTCAAAGATGTTACCAGATTATCCGTAAATTATGCACTTTTATCTTATGATGGTATCTGTACGCTGGTCAACCACAGCACAAAGCAATAATTAAACACAGCATGAATGTTGTTGCTTCAGGCCTGTTTTGATCCAGGAAGTTTAAATCAATGGAAACATCATGCAGTAATTAATTCCTAAGTGTGTGTGTGTGTGGGTGTGTGTGAGATGGTCTGGTGAGCTGTTCAGTGTGTAACCTGCCTTCACCCAGTGTTGGCTGAGATAGGCTTCATTCTCCCTGCAACCCTAATAGGGTTAAAGAGTAGTGGTATCGGTCGTCCTTGCAGTATAATTCATGTGTGTGTAACATGTTTAAGTGATACAGACACTTATTTTAGTATAAATTACCATAAAAAGCACAAAACTGGTGATTTTATCCCGTGGATTAATAGCGGTGGTACTACTGGTGTTAGCAGCTTAGCAGTCATTTGTCCCCAGAAGTGGTTGATGTCTCTTGTGGAGACAGTGAGACGTAACATTCTAGTCACTCTGAGGACGAGAACGCTACCGGAGATGAGTGTGACGGTAAATCCAAAATGGCTTACACAGCTAAGGTTCTGCCGGCTCGTCAGTCTGTTTAGGAACACAAAGAAATGTTTTTCGCGATTTCTGCGCGTGTTGTTTGTGCAGTGCAGCACCGGACGGATAATGTGTTATGATGGGATCGGTGACGTAGCCCAGTCGATCCAACGATTTCACGTCACTGCCAGGCTGGAACAGCCAATCAGAAAGGTGACATGTCTCTGAGTGAGCATGCCTAGAATCTCACTTTTAAATCGGGCGTGGACCGATGTTTCCGATGTTTCCGGAAGGAACCGCTCTTATATGTGATCATTTTAAAGAGCAAGTAACATTAATTCACCACAGGTACACTTTAAGCGATTTGGAGAATGAGTGAAATAAAAATACAGAACCATTCCATGTCCAAATGTGAAGGAAACTGACAAGGACATGAGGAAACCTCATACATGTATATAAAAGTAATGGAAAATTATACAAACATGCAAACCACTCCAAATCCCATTTTGTTTAATTTCCAGATCCATCACTCACTCTATGTGTTTTCACTTCTGCTCATTTTTAGAAAGGGAGCCAATAATTTGCGGAGATGACGGTTTGGCCTTGAATAGATCCGATCGCTGTTTCCACTGAACCCAAACCACGCTGGCACGCAATCAGGGAACTTAATGAGGCATTTTTTTCCAATATTGTCCTCCAGAAGAGGCTGAAACGGGTGGCGTAGCGCCAGCGCTCCCTCCCTTGTCCTCAGAGCGTTTCTGCAGGTTCCCTCTCGTCGTTATTCGAATCCAACGAGTACCTTTGCCAAACCCAAATCTCAGACGGCTCAGTCAGGTAGCCAGCTGTGGAGAGAGGGCGTTGCTCATTTTGTTTGGGTTCAGCCTTGTATCCTAGTGTCACTGCAGTTGAGTGAGTATTTATTAATGTGTTATAACTGCAGTGTGACGGCTTAAACAACATTATGTTGAATTTCATTCTGGACTCATCGAAGCCCAGTGCGGAGTAATAGAAAGATATTTGCATGACTGACGTCCGTGCAGGATTTTCAGAACTGAACAGATGCATGAGAAAATATTCTGTATGATCAGCGCATGATTTAATGCCACGGTGTGTTTGTGTGGATTTTTGCTATATATTTAATATAAGTAGCTTAAAACTGTAAAAAAATTAAATCCAATAATGTTTAGGTTTCAAAGTCTCTCTGTCTTTCTCTTTTTCTACCTCTTTCTTACTCCTTTTTTCTTATGTAACTCCATCTCTGTCATGTTTTCATGCCCCACCATCAACACCCCCCCCGCCCCTCCTCCTGCCCACCTCCTGTCTCTCTCCCGGCCTCTCACTCTTTCTGTCTTCATCTCTGTCTCTCTCTCTCTCTCTCTCTCTCTCTCTCTCTCTCTCTCTCT
>JAQMYF010000005.1:13847303-13866918 GCA_030014195.1 Neosilurus mollespiculum | reverse complement strand
CTCCCTGTCTTTTTCTCCCTCTCTCCCTCTCTCTCTCTCTCTCTCTCTCCTTGTCTCTCTCTCTCTCTCTCTCTCCTCCTGTCTCTCTACCTGTCTCTCCTCCCCCCCTCTCTCCCCCCTCTCCCCGTCTCTCTCACTCTCTCTCTCTCTCTCTCTCTCCTTGTCCCTCTCCCTGTCCCCCCTCTCTCCTTCTGCAGCATGTGTCCAGCAGGTTTTCTTGTATTTTTTTGAATTTTGTGGAAATTGCTGCAGTGCCGAGTTCTGATACAGGACATTAGAAACACTTCTGGGTTTTCTTGTTGACGTCTTTTTTCTTTTTGTGTACAGATCACAGTGATGAGCTTCGCTTTTACCTCATCCACATGACTGAGGTGAGTTAAGTACAGTTTATTAGTCTGTCTATCTATCTGTCTGATCCATTCATCTATCCATCCAGTCATCCAGCCAACCCACCCACCAACCATCCATCCATACACCCATCTGTCAATCTGTCCATCCATTCACCCATTTATCCAACCATTCCTATATAATCATCCATGGACCCAATCATCCATAGACCATCCAACCAACTAATCAAATTCATTCATCCATTAATCCTTCCATTCATATATACATACATACATACATACATACATACATACATACATGCATACATCCAGTCATCCAACCAACCAACCAACCAACCATCTGTCCATCCATCTATTCAGTCATCCAACCAGCCCACCAACCAGCCATCCATCCATCCAACATCTATCCATCCGTCCATCCAACCATACTTCCATTCATACATACACAAATACAGCCAATCATCCAAACCATCCAACTAATAAACCATCCATCCATACGTACATTCATCCATCGACCCATCCATCCATCCACCCACCCATCGATCCATTCATCCACCCACCCATCAATCCATCCATCCATCTATCCATCCACCCATCCATCCACCCACCCATCCACCCATCCATACTTCCATTCATACTTACATACAGCCAATCATCCAAATATCAACCCACCATCCAACTAATCCACCATCCATCCACCCATCCATCCACCCATCCATCCATTCATCCACCAATCCATCCATCCATCCATCCATCCATCAATCCATTTATCCACCAATCCATCCATCCACCAATCCATCCATCCACCCACCCATCCACCCATCCATACTTCCATTCATACTTACATACAGCCAATCATCCAAAAATCAACCCATCATCCAACTAATCCACCATCCATCCATCCATCCACCCACCCATCCATCCACCCATCCATCAATTCATCCACCAATCCATCCATCATCCATCCATCCATCCACCATCCATCCATTCATCCACCAATCCATCCATCCATCCATCCATCCATCCATCCATCCATCCATTCATCTATCCATTCCAGACTAATGTTAGATTTTTAGCCAATGTTTAATTTTATTTTAAAACATATATATTTTTTATTTTCATGTAGCTGTGTATTTATGGAGCAGATTTAGGGTGAGTTAAATTAAAGCCTTCCCTCAGTGTAAAAACCTGAGGAACGTCTCAGCTGATCGATCACATCGGAGTTAAATGGAGCATTTTTTTTTGACATCTTTCTTTATAGTAATCACAGAAGCTCCATTTGCTGCTCGGCTTCTCTTGTCTCCTCTGCCTCTCTTCTAATTCTCCTAATCCTCTTTACTCAAGTCTGTTTTCCTTTCCTCCCCAAGCGATTACCATCTACGTCACTGTCCTCTTTTTCTCCATCTCCTTCTGAAAACAGCAATGTATCACCTAATTAAATCCCAATGAATTTTTTAACAACTTCTCGCCCATTTTAAACACAGCAGACGAGGCTGACTGAAGCTTTCAACACATGGCCCACGGCCGTGGAAGGGGTGAAAAAAAATTGGAACAAAAACGTGCAGTTGGTCCAATCAGTTCGGTAAAACAGAGCGTTTTTCCAGGCGTGAGGTTGCGGCCGTGTGATGTGTGATGTCGGAGATGTAGTGGCTTCAGCTAGGATTTCATCGCTGTTGATTATGACAGGAAGTGGCAATAGCGGCATCCATTTCCTTTCTGCATGTCACTCGTTGACCTGCCACTCACTTTTTACTCGTAATGAGCAGCTTTATTTATTTCTCGCTCTGCAGAGGAGGACATGTGTCACTGCAGCGTGGAGACATCTTCCAACTTCCTGTTTGCGGCGTCTAATGATTTAAAACTTTATTTACACAGTCTGAATGATAAATTCCTAATAAAAATCTCTTTTGGGAGCGAGAATATGATCCGTTATCAAATCTAAAGATAATCATGTTAAGGCGTTCGTAACGTGTGGTTGCTAGGGCACGAGTGCGTATTGGGGTTAATCCCAGAATTAAAGCTTGAGCTGTTGGTGAAAGTCTGGGTTGTTAATGTGATGTGCAGAACAGGACAAAACAGGACAGCCAGTGCAGAGACACTGAAACCGAATCAGAGGACGCGGGACTTGTTTTGTTAATTTATTTTTATTTCTATTCTATTTTATTAGAAACGTCCACCTCACAGCAAGAAAATCCTGCGTTCCAGTTCCAGGATTGCCGTGTGCTTGCACGGGTTTCCTCCGGGTACTCCGGTTTCCTCCCACTCCCACTCCCACTGCTCAAAGACATGCACTTGCTCACTCACTCACTTACTCAATTGCCGAACCACTTAATCCTACTTGGGGCGCGGTGAGGCTGGTGCCTCTCTAAGGCAGGGTACACCTTGAACCCCTCGCCGGATCATCACAGGACATAACACACACAGAAAACTACTCACACTTATACTCTCCCCTAGGGGGGATCTGGAACAGCCAAATACCGTAATGTGCATGTCTTTGGGCTGTGGGAGGTAACCAGCGGAGTACCCGGAGGAAACCAGCACAAGCACTGGGAGAACATGCAAACTCCACTCAGAAAGCGCCCTTAACGAACCCCGGGACTTGCTGTGAGGTGGACATGCTAACTACCGTGCCACTCCAAAGACATGCACATTAGACTGGATGTTCCGAATTGCCCCTTGGTGTGCGTATGTGTGTAAGTGTGAATAGATGTGTGTGTTTTGGCTCTGCGATAAATTGGCGAGTTGTATGAGGTGTACCCCACCTTCGCCCAGAGTCGGCTGAGAAAGGCTCCAGCCTCCCCGTGACCCTACCCGGATTAAATGGTTCTGCAAATGAATGAATGAATGAATGAATGAATATCCCAGGGGCACCTGATATGGACACATAAAAACATTTCTATGTTCCACATGCAGAGTGTGACTGCCGCAGGACGTAAAGAGTGCAGTTGATATTATTGCTTTATCAATAATTCAGAGTGTTACCTCCTATAGGAAAAACAATACACTGGTAGTAACATTTACTTGAAGCAGCAGTAGTTAATGTTGGCTCGCCTTTGCTAGCTCCTTCCTTTCCTCCCTTCGTCCCTCCTTGCCTCTCTCTTGCTCTCTCTCTCTCTCTCTCTCTCTCTCTCATTGTAAACACTTGCTTATTGATTGTTGTGTATATGAAGTACACCTTCATCAGTAGCTCGTGATCAACAGCAGCAGCTGACGTGATGGTGGAACACAGCTACCCCTGTAAGGACCCTGTTTCAGTGTGAGATATCTTTAGGTAGCCGGAGTAACATGTCACATGCTGTTGAACACCAAGCATGCACCAGTTTCTCTGTCCTTCCCCTGGGCGATAAATATGCAGTACATTCCTAATGGGTGGTAATGACTGTGCGGAGGATATTTATATTCCACTTTTAGAAAAGTAATAAAAACATATTGTTTTCTGAGACAAATACTTTTCCCCCTTGAGCATAAAATCCGAAAGAGGAGCAGGGCTGACTGGAAAGAGAGAGAGAGAGGAAAAAAACAATGCAATAAAAAGAGAATGAAAACAAAAGCAGAAAAAAATACTAGAAAAGTGAAGGTGCATCCGCCATGCAGCATGGATAATCTAGCAAACACTTCCCATACTATGGGTGCTGCTTTTACTCACCCATGTGCTCTTCTTCCGACATGTTCTATAGTATGTAGACGCTACCAAATTAGTGACAAAACTCTCTTGTGTGAAGGATTTACAAGATGGCTGGGGTTTGACCTTTCAAGGTCACCCAAGGTCAAAGGTAACTTCCTCCATGGAAAGTCCATACATGGTTTCCTATTAGTCTTCCAGAGAATCGGCATCTACAAGAGTGGGCTGAAAAGATCCTGTGTGCGCCATGATACACTGGTTGAATTTGGCCAAATGCATTTTTTTATTTTTCAACCTAGTCCCACCTGAGGATGTCACACTTCTTCCATTGGTGTTGCAGCGCCTGGACCCTCTTGGTGTAGAAGCTCTCATTCTGATCGTGTGATGGGTTAGTTTTCAGGGTATGAACTTTTCAGTCCACCCTCGTACCTCCAAAGCTTGGTGACCTTGCTCTGACCTTGGCCTTTGACCTTGACATTTCAAAATCAAATCATCTCTGGGCCTTATTTGGGGTAGGGTCCCTACCAAGTTTGGTGAAAATCTGTGCATGTGTGTGGTCAGAATAAACAAACAAACGAACAGACCGACAAACAAATGCCGGTGATTATAATAGTCAGTAACTGTCTCGATATTCATTATCATTATTATTAAATGGAAACATTCGCTTATTTGCCGAACCGCTTAATCCCATAGAGTCGCAGGGAGGCTGGTGCCTATCTTAGCTGACACTGGGCGAAGGTTGGGTACACCCTGAACAGCTCGCCAGACTATTGCAGGGCCAACACACACACAACCATTCACACTCACTCTCACACCTAGGGCAATTTGGAACAGCCGGTTAGCCTAAAGTACATGTCTTTGGACTATAGGAGGAAACCGAAGCATATGGAAAAAGACTTCCATATTTTTATAATAGATGCACTTTGGGTGTATTAACTTGCCTATATAATTACTGTGTCATTTCAGTTTATTTACATCTATCCATCTGTAATTAATTTGATTAAGGGTAAATAAATAAAATGTGGAGGCACGGTGTTATATTGGTTAGCATGTCTGCTGCACAGCAAGAAGGTCCTGGGTTTGATTTCCAGGCTTGCGGTGTTTCTGTGTTGAGTTTGCATGTTCTCCCCATGCTTGTGTGGGTTTCCTCCGGGTACTCAGGTTTCCTCCTCCAGTCCAAAAGCATGCACAGTATGCTAACTGGCTGTTCCAAATCACCCCTAGGTGTGTGTGTGAGTGTGAATGGTTGTATGTGTTGCCCTGCAATGGCCTGGCGAGCTGTTCAGGGTGTAACATCGCCCAGAGTCAGCTGAAATGGGCGCCAGCCTCCCCGCGACCCTAATTAGGATTGAGTGGCTTAGAAAACTGTTGAATGAATGAAAGAAAATGATATCCGGCTGTAGTGAAGGTGGGTGTAAGGATTTGTAAGTGGTGGAAGTGGACTGGTGCAGTGGACCGGTGGAGTGTTGTAATGCAATCCATGGCTCTAATTCGATTCTGCTTTCTTTCCTTGTCTCCAAGGCCGCAGTGTCTCTGAGAGGGAAAATAAGTAAGAGAGGAGAGAGCTAGAGCAATGCGGTAATAGCGTAACAATCGTGTAAGCAGAATAGGTCTGGTGTATGTGTATATATATTTCACCCTATTGATGTCACCCATGCACAAGTTTCCCCTGCCTCTGAGATGCCTAATTGCATTGGTTCTTCCCCCCTAAGGGTTTTTGTTACCGGATATAGAGGTGAAATTGTGTTGAGTAGAAGAGAAAATAACATCTGGAAACATCAACAAGGAGAAATGGCTGTTTTAAGATGCTGTTCTTTTTAAAACACCCTTGTAGGGAAAAGTATAAGGCAGCTGTATTATGTTGTAGGATGTTAGGGTGGAATGGTAGCGCAGTGGTTAGCACGTCCGCCTCACAGCAAGGAGGTCCTGGAGTCGAGTCCCGGACTTGGCGAGGGCGTTTCTGTGTGAAGTCTGCATGTTGTCCCGGTGCTTTGTGGGTTTCCTGCGAGTGCTCTGGTTTCCTCCTACAGTCCAAAGACATACACATTAGGCTAATTGACTTTTCAAAATTGCCCCTAGGTATGACTGTGAACAATTCCTCCATTTGCCAAACCAATAAATCCTAGGGTCGCAGGAAAGCTGGAGCCTATTTCAGCCGACACTGGGAGAAAGCAGGGTACACCTTAAACAGCTTGCCAGACCACTGCAGGGCAACACACACAACCATTCACACTCACACTCACACCTAGGGGCAATTTGGAACAGCCAATTAGCCTAATGTGCATGTCTTTGGTCTGTGGGAGGACACTGGAGTACCCAGAGGGAACCCACGCAAGCACACTCGAACCCAGGGGCGGACGTGCTAACCGCTGCACCACCCATGGGATAAGTTAGCATGCATTATTATGGTAAGGTAAGTCTGTTGGGCTTTTTACAGCTGAGCCTACTGGCTCATCAGAGCCGGAGGTTATCCCCGGTATCTGTAGCGTGAAGCGACTAGGAGTTCAACTCCTCCTGGATGGGATACTAATCCATTGCAGGTTACCTTCCTAGTATTTCCTACTTAGCATGGTGGGGGTCTAACAGGGATACGAACAAACGACCTCTTGATCATGAGCCCAGTGCCCTAACCACTACACCACCACCCAGCCTTTATTATTATGGAATGTTGGCTATATAGTCATGTGATTGTTTTCATGCCTTCTGAGTTTGTTGTTCAGTCTGGAAGAAGGAGATAAGGCGCAGGATTGCCCTCTTCCTGAGGAGGAATGACAGGTTGTGTTGTGGATTATAGCGGCTTTTTGAAGTTGTTTGTCGTCACCTAGATGGTAAATCTCAGCCTGGAAGTTTGAAACCTGCTCGGTGTTGGTTGCGGCTTCGTATTTCAAAGTGCTCTCATTTCCACTCCTTTGTAGAAATCATGTCGCTATGACGGAGACGCCAGAGACTTCATGTCACCACGTTTATTCTGTGCAACACTGAGAAAGATACAATTTCAATTTTCTTGCTTTCTTTGATTTTCTTTTTGTGCTTTTCCAGCTTTATTTATTGAAGGATTATTTTGGTCGCGCTCTCTCTCTCTCTCTCTTTCCAGTCCCGTGAATCCTATCATTTGTGTCCTCTCGGTCTGAGCCACAAGCGCTGTGCACCTCACCAGCATGCTAGCAAGCGGTCAGGCTATTTTAACACAAACCCACCAAGGAGCCCATTTAACCCAGATTCAAACAAGATAAGCTGTGAAAGAGGGAGAGGATAGAGAGAGCGAAGAGCGAAAACGCAAACGAGGAACAAGAATCAGAGCTGTTTGTGTCCTATATTCTGTGTGGACGGCAGTTATGGGCAATTTGTCGGACAGAGCAGGAGGCAGGAAGAGGTTTCACAGATCAGGAGACTCTCTGCACAAGCATCTGCTCTCGGATTACGCTGACGTGAGTTCCTGGGAGAGAGAGAGAGAGAGAGAGAGAGAGAGAGAGAGAGAGAGAGATAGATTTCACAGAAATTCAGTTTAAAGTGTGAAATATTGGAATAAGATGATAATGATGATGTCTTCGCCACCACCATCATCATCATCTTCATCATCACCATCATGTCATTGTCATTATAATTTTTATAATTAACTTCCAGAAACCACATCATCATCTTTTTGCTGTTGCCGTTCTTCACCTCCAATACCATCTTCGTTATCATGCTCATCATCATCATCATCATCATCATCATTGTCACTGTCTTAATTTTTTAACCATCTTCCAGAAACCACATTATCATTTTTTGTTGTTGTTCTTTGCCACCATGTCAACGTCACATCATCATCATCTTCAACATCATCATCATCATCATCTTCTTTTCTTCTTTTTCACCTTTCCACCAACACCCACACCATCATCATCATCATCATCATCATCATCACCTTCTTCTTCACCTTTTCACCACCACTACCACCACCACCACCACCATCATCATCATCATCATCTTCTATTTCTTCTCTTTCACCTTTCCACCACCACCACCACCACCACCATCATCATCATCACCAACATCATCATCATCACCATCATTGTCACCATCATCATCATCACCATCATCATCATCATCATCATCATCATCATCTTCTTTTTCTTTTTCACCTTTCCACCACCACCCACACAAGCATCATCACCACCATCATCAACATCATCTTCTTCTTCTTCATCCTCTTCACCTTTTTACCACCACCACCACCACCACTACCATCATCATCATCATCATCATCATGATTGTTGTTATCTTTTTTTTCATCTATTTCTTTACTTTTTAACCACCACCATCATCATCTTCTTTTCCTTCTTCCTCCTTTCCCTCCTGTTTTTTTTTTTTACCTTTACCACACCACAACTATTATAATAATCATCATCATCAAGATCATTATCTTCTTCTGTGTCTTCTTCTCCTTCTTCTTTTCCCTCCTGTTCTATTTTTTTTACCTGTACCCCACCACCACCACCACCATCATCATCATCATTATCATCATTTTTCTTCTCCTCTTCCACAGTAATAATTATCTTCTTATTCCTAATCTTCAACCTCATCTTCTCTGAGCACACAACCACCACCATCATCCTCAGCCTTTATTTTTCCTGGTCATCATCTTAAACAATCCCATAACTTTGATCATTATAAACACCACCACCACCATTCTCAAAATACTCCCTTCCACACTACCATTGCCTTCACCATCATCATCATCATCATTATCATCATTTTGTCATCACCATCTCCAATACACCACCATCACCTTTACACAACCTTCCTACTCCCTACAACCACCTTCTACCTTCATTATTAGAGCCATCATTAGCATCATCATGTTCTCCACAGTCTCCATCACCTTCATCGGTGTCACCATCATCACTGGTTTTGTATTCATGATCGTAATCATAATCCTCATCACCTTCACTTCTCACATTTTTACTGTAATCAGCATCAGCAAGATCATCAGTACAAACATCGTCATGCTTCACTGTTGCTTCTGATTGTTGATGTCATGGATGGCATGATGTTTGTTGTTCTGTCCAGTAGCTCCATCTATAACAGATAACCCTTTAGATGACGACAGAAGGGATGAATATCATTATTAAATTCTCTCACTGTAAGCCTGTGACAGAGTGCACACCTTTAGCATAAAACAGCCTGCTTCCTTTTAGCAGCAGTGTCATGAAGGAGCCATAACACATAACAATTGGATACAAAAGCACTCATTCATTCACAGTTTCATAACACGGATCTGAAAAATCACACTCGGACCATTGGGGTTTAGGTGATAACAGGATTTCACAGAAAGTGAACTCAATGAAGCTCTTTCATTCTCAGCTGAATGAAAAGCCAGAGAAGTATGTGGGCAAAGAAAATGCGTGTTCACGTCGACGACTCACTGGTGGACGAGATGCAGGATTTCAGAGCACTTCATGTAGGAGGTGATAATAGAAGAGATCCCACCTGGCACTGCTGCGAATAGGGGTATTGTAGTCTGTTGATTCAAGGTGTCAGTCTGGTAATTTGGAAATGACGTGCCACTGAGTTGAGTTGTTGTACTGAAATTGACACTGAGAACACTATTTCTGGGTTTCTGACGGCTTTTAAGTTTTTTTTTAAGTATGTGTGCATGTGGTGGTGGTGGGATTCTCCTGATGTTCTACCCATTTGGGCAGCATGGTGGCGTAGTGGTTAGCACACCCGCCTTACAGCAAGATGGTCCTGTGTTCGAGTGCTGGGCTGTGTGAAGTTTACATGTTCTTGCATGTATGAACTCCGGTTTCCTCCCACAGGCCAAAGACATGCGCAGTAGACTAATTGGCCGTTCCAAAATGCCCCAGGTGTGAGTGTGAGTGTAAATGGTTGTGTGTGTGTGTTGGCAAGGTTTTCAGGCTTTACCCTGCCATTGCCCAGACTTGGCATAGATTGACTCCAGCCTCTCTGCGGACCTAGAACGATTAATCTATTCTCCCCATTGTAGTCTTTGCCAATTTCCACCCAGTAAGTAAGCTTCCATATGGTGGTCACACACAACCACAACCAACCAGGAAGAGCTTGCTCCAAGGCACATAATGCCAGCTGACCACATTTTTTTCACACTGCTGAATATTCAGGGACAGCCTCACACACTTTAGAGGAAAGTGCGATCCGCCTGCTTGTATGCATAAACTCACAGATACTAATTGGCTAAATGTTCATCAGGAAGCAAACGTATGCCATCCCTTCCTCAAGAGTTCAGCCAGTTTGCTCTCATTGGCTCCTGGCCATGGATGGCTAATTTGAGCTTGTGATCTCCAGGATGATAGTGGTGCATCCTGGGGATGCCAACATGCTGTTTAACTTCTGCTGTATTTCCTTTAGCACCATAAGCAATAATGGCTGCTAGTAATATAAGACATGAGGCTAAAATCAAGTTGAGCATTATATCATGGACTGTACTAGTTATGCATACCTACCAGTTGCGCCAACGATCTTTGCTACTTTCTTCTCACCTTTATTTTTCTCTAATGTTTCCATAAACATTCATTCATTTTCTAAGCCACTTAATACTAATTAGGGTTGTGGGGAGGCTGGCGCCCATTTCAGCCGACTCTGGGCGAGGACAGGGTACACCCTGGACAGCTTTCCAGGCCACCGCAGGCCTAATACTTACACAACCATACACTTGCACCTAGGGGCGATTTGGAACAGACAATTAGCCTACCGTGCATGCTTTTGGACTGTGTATGGAAACCAGAGTACCTGGAGGAAACCCATGCAAGCACAAGGACAACATGTAAACTTCAGACAGAAACACCCTTGCCAAGCCTGGGACTCAAACCTGGGACCTTCTCGCTGTGAGGTAGATGTGCTAACGACTGCACCTTTATAAACATTCAAAGAGAAATGATTTATGAATGGGAGAAGGTGGAACATGTTTATAAGCATTTTTGCATATCATTCAGTATAAAAATGGCCAGCAGGTCATATATCAAAGACAGAAGGTGTTTTAGGTGTGAATCTGACTCTGTAGAATCCGTTGCTATTCTCGGACTAATGACGACTACTCTAGAGCCACACGTCCATGACCTCAACTTGTAGGTGATAAGTGCATCATAATATTCTACCTCTTAAGCCTCTAGAAGCCAGGGAGGTGTTCCTATTTGGAGCAAGAGAAATGGATTCGACTGGGCATGTTTCAGCAAAATGCATTCCCCAGAGATCTCTTAATCTCCTCTGATGAGAAAGAAGCAGCTGTGGAATATTCATTTGGCGTGGCCTTGGTGAAAGCATGTAAAATCATGGTATTAGAACTGTAAACCCAAAGATTATATCACGCCGGGGAAGATTATCAGATTGACAGCACCATTTTATCCTCAGGATAATCTTGTCTGGTTTCAATTATCCATCACCTCTGGCTGCTGATCAGGGAGTAATGGCCTTTGCTTTTAAAACCTGCTGACTTATCCCATGGGTCAAGCAAAGGAAAATGAGATATTACACATCCCGTGGTTACATGTCACTATCATGCTAAATGTTTTCGATGCTTCCATTGCAACAGATGTCTGATTTAGTGAGTGACATAACACTTTAAAATTGCAGCACAGATTCCTTTGCAAATATAGCATCACTTTTAACCCATCCGCTACAACCCGGGCGTTGTGCAAGAGCCTCGTTTCAGTTCGAGTTATCTGTAATGCCTTTCGGTCACAACAGTGTCACATGCACTTTGGTATTTGGAATGGCTTCCGTTAGCAAATCAGCCGAGGGGCATTCCTCCACTCCTCGGTTTGAACTTCTGCTCATCCGTGCACTCGACCAGTGTTGCAATGTCTGGCATGTTGATTTAAGTGGTTCAGTCCACCCAGGAGTGTTTATATAACTGGGTGCAGGCCTCCGATTAAGCAGACCAAACCAAAGCTGACTTGCTGAACTATTTTGAAGATCACACGCTAGAGCGACCTTGTTTCTAAATGAGTGGCTACCTTAGAGACCAGAAGCTTGAGAATTTATTTCGAAATTAAAAGCCGCTAGAGACTGAGGTCAGCTATTTCCAGTCTTAATGAACTTGAAATTTGGCATTCGTTGCTACAAATCCCTGACGAACAGTGCACATGGATTATACTTGCACAGAATATTGACCTTGTACAAGAAAACACATGTAGACACCATTGACACTGATACCAGGATACCCAGGTGGGAGTAAAACTGTATTCAAGCCTTTCTTTTTTCTCTCACAGGATTCCTCTTGATGCAGTTTGCAAATCATGTGAGAGCACCATGTACTCACCAACTCATTTGCTCTAGCGCTTACTCCTACTAGGGTCACAGGGAGGCTGGAGCCTATCTCAGCTGACATTGGGTGAAGGCAGAGTACACCCCGAACAGCTGAATTTGAAACAGCCAATTAGCCTAATGTGCTTATCTTTGAACTGTCGAAGGAAACCAGAGTACCTGGAGAAGACCCACGCAAGCACAGGGAGAACATGCAAACTCCACACAGAAACGCCCTCACCAACCATGGAACTTCTTGCTGTGAGGCTGATGCGCTAACCACTATGCCACTGTGCCACTCCTAGAAAGGATTCAGTCAGATTTATTCTAGTACACCAAACTGAATCTGGATCTGGTTTTGTTAGCAGGGCATGGGAAATTGATTCTTGCCTTGCAACTCTTTCTTGATGTGACCTATGACTCATCCGGTCCTCATCTGGTGATTTGGGCAACTTTTTTACAGAGCTTTCAGACAATATACGGTCTATAAAAGTACAGGATAATCATCCTAATTGTAGACTATGAAAGGTCACCATATTCACTTGAACAACTTCAGTCACTCTAACCCCAGTAGCAAACACACAGTAACAACCAGGACTTGCTGAACCCTTAAGTCACTCTTTAAAAAAAAAAAACATTTTAGTTTACGACCCTTGGCATTTTAAAAACCTTACATGTTTCCCATTCAGCAAGGGCTCCCACATGAAGTAAAGAGCCCCAAAACTATGTAAAGAACTCTTTAAAAGGTAAATGTACATAGTAAGCAATCCTTTAAGACTTTGAGTTTTAGGGCTCCCTGGATCCAGACAAACCTTGGCAGAATAATGGATCCGTGAAACTTCCTCAAAAGAAACACTCAAGGAACTTGTTTTTCTACGTAAGTGTCCTCCTGGTGCCCTGGTCTCCTCTTACAGTCCAGAGACATGCATATTGGTTCAACTTGCAACTCTGTAATTGTGCATAGGTGTGAACGTGAGTGTAAATTGTTGTTTGGTTCTGCGATTGCCCTGCATTTGATTCGGGACCTGTGGGGTGTGTGGAACCAGTGGTGGTGTAGTGGTGTAGTGGTTAAGGTGCTGGGCTTATTATCGAGAGGTCATGGGTTCAAATCCCCGTTAGTAGTATAAATTGGTACCAGTAAAAATACCTGGAAGGTAACCTGTGATGGACCTGTGTCCTATCCAGGAAAAGAACTCTTGGTGTAAAAATCCCAACAGACTTACCTTTTTACCTTACCTCTCTAGGGTGTACCCCTATTCTCACCCAAAATCAGCTTCTATTGGCTCAGGCTCACCTGTGACCCGTCGAGGACAATTGGTATAGAAAGTAAATTAGAAGCAGTGTGTAAAGCTCTGCAGGTAGGATGTCCCAGGGTGGTAGTGGTACTGTAAGTCAGGGGTGTTTAATCTTATCCAAAATGGGCTGGTGTGGGTGCAGTTTTTTATTCCAACCATGCAGGAGCCGCACCTTCCACCCGATTGAATTTATAGCTCTTCTCTTTCAAACAGGTGGATGGTGTGACACCTACTCAACTTCCCTTTGTGGATAAGACATCAATCAGTTGGTGATGATGTCATGGAGTGTGTATATCATGTGACAGACTAGCAGGACATTGTGACAAAGAGACAAGGGGACAGAGGTATACAGAGTCTGATCTCCAATGGAGCTCTGCTAAATGGTGTGGCCATGACATGGGACATCTCCCAATGAATGAGTGAGCTTCTATAAGCTACATAAGGTGTTCAATATTTTGGTGCAGGTCAGTCTGTTCTTAAAAATTTCGGAAAGGTAGCTTCTACACTACACTCTCCACATGCCTGGGGCAGTTAAGGAGATGGTAGTTTCATCCATCATTCTGTTTAAGGGAAGTGATGTCAGTGTGTGGGACATCTACGGCTATGTTTATCTCCTTTTTATAACCAGTATAAATAAATAAACACACTTCTTCCTCGCTGTCTGTGCAGAAACACTTGCCTCCTACAGCGTTGAGCGACAGAGGCGTGTGCAGGACTTTTTGGTTTATTTATATCAGCGAAAATGTCTGCCATCCCCGGCAAACTGGATAAATCATGCATTTGTGAAAATAAGGAAATCTTTCTTTGAAATGACATGAGTGAATGTAAACATGTAAACAAAGACGCTTTTGTCTTTGCCAGCTGCAGGAAATTTGAGGTCAAATCAGAATTGAGACTCCAGCAGCCACAGTACAAATTTGTGGATCTAAATAATGTATCATGTCTAAAAAATATTCAGTCATTCATTTGACGAACTACCAATATTACCAGTGTCATGGGTAGGCTAGAGCCTGTCTCAGCCAACTCTTGGTGAAGGTGGGGTACACCCTGAACAGCTTACCAGTCCATCGTAGCGCAACACACACAACCATTCACACTCACACTTAGTGGCAATTTGTAACAGCTAATTTGTCTAATGTGCATGTCTTGGGACTGTGGGAGGAAACCAGAGTACCCTGAGGACTCATTATGATCTAATTATGAAAGGTTTAAATGATTAAAATGATTTTCTTAAGTAAAACGTAAGACTTTTATTTTTACTACCACGGGTCAGCTTTAGTGGCTTTTCCATGCTTGTTAAATGGCATGCTGTATTTCTGTGGGAAGCTTTTTTTTTCTTTCTTTCTTTAGTTTGGCAGTTTCTGGATGTGACTTTTGGGACTTGGCCAATCCACTACAGCTGTGTTTCATTCTGTGGGTGTTTGAGAGTCATCTCAACTATGTGGATGATTTCTATTCCCTCAAACGTCTTACGAGACACAGAGTCTGGACCACAAAATATTTCATTGTACTTGCTGGACATTTCTGACCAAATTCTAACTAGTAATTGCTAGTAATTTATCTAAGTAATATTTTAATGCAGTCTGGTGTGAGTGGTTCAGGGTGTAACCCCGCCTCTTACCCGTAGTCAGCTGGGAGACTGAATGATAGCCAGATAATGGATGGATGGATAGATAGATGAATAATAGATGAATGATGAATTGATGAATGGATAAATGATGGTTGGATGGATGGATAGAGTGATTGTGGATGAATGATGAATGGATGAATGGATAGATGGATGAATGGATGATGAATTGATGAATGGATAAATTAAGGTTGGATGGATGGACAGAGTAATGGCAGATGAACAGATCGATGATGGTTTAATGGATGATGGGTGGATAGATGATGAATGTGTAGATGAATGAATGGATGGGTATATGATGAACAGATAGATGAATGGATAAATGGTGGTTGGATCGATGGATAGATTGCAGGATAGATGGATGGATGATGAATGGACGGGTGATGAATCGATGAATGATGGTTGGATGGATGGATAGATTAATGATGAATAGACAGATGGATGATGGATAGGTGGATGGATAGGTGGATAGATGAAGAATGGGTGGATGAATTAATGGATGATGAATGGGTGGATGATGAATTGATAAATGGATCAATGATGGCTGGATGATGGATAAATTATTGAATGGACAGATGGATGATGAATGGATGATGGGTGGACGGATGAATGGATGGATGATGGTTGGATGATGGTTAGATTGATGATGAATGGCAGATGGACAATGAATGGATGGATGATGGTTGGATGATGGATAGATTGATGATGAATTGACAGATGGATGATGAATGGATGATGGTTGGATGATGGATAGATTGATGATGAATGGACAGATGGACGATGAATGGATGGATGATGGTTGGATGATGAATAGATTGATGATGAATGGACAGATGGCTGATGAATGGATGATGGGTGGATGGATGAATGGATGGATGATGGTTGGATGATGGATAGATTGATGATGAATTGACAAATGGATGATGAATGGATGATGGGTGGATGGATGAATGGATGGATGATGGTTGGATGATGGATAGATGGATGATGAATGGACAGATGGACGATGAATGGATAGATGATGGATGGATGATGGATAGATTGCTGATGAATTGACAGTTGGATGATGAATGGATGATGGGTGGATGGATGAATGGATGGATGATGGATGGATGATGAAGAGATTGATGATGAATGGACAGATGGACGATGAATGGATGGATGATGGATGGATGATGGATAGACTGATGATGAATGGACAGATGGACGATGAATGGATGGATGATGGATGGATGATGGATAGATTGATGATGAATGGACAGATGGACGATGAATGGATGGATGATGGTTGAATGATGGATAGATTGATGATGAATTGACAGATGGATGATGAATGGATGATGGGTGGATGGATGGATGGATGGATGATGGATGGATGATGGATAGATTGATGATGAATGGACAGATGGATGATGAATGGATGATGGGTGGATGGATGATGGATGGATGATGGATAGATTGATGATGAATGGACAGATGGATGATGAATGGACGATGAATGGATGGATGATGGTTAGATGATGGATAGATTGATGATGAATTGACAGATGGATGATGAATGGATGATGGGTGGATGGATAAATGGATGGATGATGAATGGATGATGGATAGATTGATGATGAATGGACAGATGGACGATGAATGGATGGATGATGGTTGGATGATGGATAGATTGATGATGAATTGACAGATGGATGATGAATGGACAGATGGACGATGAATGGATGGATGATGGTTGGATGATGGATAGATTGATGAGGAATGGACAGATGGATGAATGAATGGACAGATGGACGATGAATGGATGGATGATGGTTGGATGATGGATAGATTGATGATAAATGGACAGATGGATGATGAATGGATGATGGGTGGATGGATGATGGATGGATGATGGTTGGATGATGGTTAGATTAATGATGAATGGACAGATGGACGATAAATGGATGATGGGTAGATGGATGATGGATGGATGATGGTTGGATGATGGATAGATTGATGATGAATGGACAGATGGACGATGAATGGATGATGGGTGGATGTATGAATGGATGGATGGATATGAAGCCATTATCCTTAACCCCTTAATCAGTTACAGTTCCGACCTGCTTTTTTGTATTTTAAAGCTGCATATCATGCGTACAGTCCATCCCTGGGTGGGAATATGATCTTAGTCTTTGTGGGATGTACATGATTTCCTGTTTGGGGTCCCAGAACAGATTTCAAACTCCGATACTAAGTTGAAATGATAGATGAGCTCATAACTCATATTGATTTCGGTGCCTGCCACTAGCACGACTGCGTTTCATCATGGATCCAGAGGTGCTCATCGAATAGTCCGACTCAGCCCCGCCCTTATTTGGTGTTTCCTCTCAGTTCCTTGATAACTCTTGGCGTTCTGTCGTTGGCAGCTAGACAGCACCGATCACTCACGGCGTAGTCGGTGCTCGGGACATCGGAAACTATGAGGAGATAAAAAAAAAGATTGATTGAGGATTGATTGGTTTTCAGCAGCCGCAGTTCGAGCTTCATTACATGCTGTAATAGTCTCGTCTCATGGCGCCCTTGTGTTTTTATGGCTAGATAATTAGTTTTGATTTTATTTTAGGATTTGATGGCTTGCTTGTATCCTTTCATGAGAACAAAGAGATCTATCTATAGTAATAGATATTAAGTGTTTAACTTGAATTCCCAGTTAGTGGAAGATGATTGGCTGCTTTGTACTGGTCTTCCTGGTTTCTTGCTCATCAGCCTCCAGGCTCGTGACCTCTTTTACCCGCCTATACTCTCTTCCTCACCAGGACTTCCAGCCATTTTGAATTTCTTTGCTGAGTCACAATATTGATTGTTTTGTGGCTCCTTGTGAACTTTCCTGGTTACATAATTAATGCAAGCCGAAGTGTTTTGTCTTTCTTTATAGTGTTCGTTTTGATTTCATCCTTGAGCCTTTTGCCTTCGAGTGTTTTCGGTAAAGCTCTATTACAGAATCACGGCAGCAGGTGAATGATTACATCATCAGAGGTGGCTGGAAGCTTTTTATGTTGACAACATGTTTGCTCATCTCACTCATTTGCTGAACTGATCAGCCCTGTAAGGGTCAAGGAGAAGCTGGAGCCTATCTCAGCCAACACCGGGCGAAGGCAGGTACACTTTGAACATCTCGCCAGACCATTGCAGGTCCAACGCACATTCACACTCACATTCACATCTAGTGGCAATTTGGAACAAATAGCCTAACGTGCATGCCTGTGGACTGGGGAGGAAACCGGAGCACCCGGAGGAAACCGCACGCAAGCACAGGAACCCGGGACCTTCTTGCTGTGAGGCGGATGTGCTAAGCATTACACCACCGTGCCACCCTGTCCGTAACTAGTTTGTCTAATATTATCTCTGTTGAACATACTGTCACAGACTACATTTCCCATCAGCCCCTGCACATGTTTCATTGATCACTCACACCTGTTACTTATTAGCACTAATAGGCACCATTATTCAAGCTCCGGGCTTTGTGTTTGTGTCTGGCTTTCGACAGAAGGAAACTTCTAAGTACGCTACGGAAGCCTTTTATGGTAGGGTGAGACATCAGCATGCAGATTTATATAGTGGCATTTTTGGGTGGGTGGGGTTAAGCAACAACCAGTACAACCAGTTAACCAGTATACTACTTATACTTTGAATAAACTTTATAGAAATACGGTTTCACTTTTATACAGCATGTCCCCCGTGATCTGCGTCCTACTCGCGTTCCCGTTTTATTGATGCGTTTTATTAAACCGTGGACTTCCCTTTGTCGTTGAAGCTGATTCGTCATCCCTTTAGGAACGTGGATTTAGAATGTTTCAGGCTGTAGTTCTGCCTCATCTCGACCTTGGCACACAGTGTTTACGGTCCAGCTGTGGCTAAAACTGGACATTAACGTCACGCTGTACATTCACCCTCTAATTCTGAAATCATGTGAAGTGGAGGATTCTTGTTGTCTGAAGGTTTCTCTCAGAGGACAGGAAAAACAGCCCCTGTGTATAAATACGATCCGGTGGCATAACAAGGTTCGCTCGCTGCATAGAGACATGCTGGGGTTTTAAAACTTCCTAAATACCTCTCTCGCTCTCTCTCTCTCTCTCTCTCTCTCTCTCTCTCTCTCTCTCTCTATCATTCTTTCTCTCTCTCTCTCTCTCTCTCTCTCTCTCTAATTCTTTTTTCTCTCTCTCTCTCTCTCTATCTCTCTCTAATTCTTTCGTTCTTTCTCTCTCTCTCTCTCTAATTCTTTCTTTCTTTCTAACTCTCTCTCTAATTCTTTCTCTCTCTCTCTAATTCTTTCTTTCTCTCTAATTATTTCTCTCTTTCTCTCTAATTCTTTCTTTCTTTCTATCTCTCTTTCTTTCTCTCTTTCACCCTCTGCCTGTCTCATTCTCTCTCACCCTCTCTCTATTTCTTGCTTTCTTTCTATCTCTCTTTCTTTCTC
>JAQMYF010000005.1:13821410-13841410 GCA_030014195.1 Neosilurus mollespiculum | reverse complement strand
GGAATATCACGGAGATCCACAGATAAGTTGGCGTGATAACCTGCTAAGAAACCGACACTCAAACCTGCCTAACTCGCCTGTCTTGACCTCTAGAAAAGATTTATGATTATTATTATCAGTAAAGCAGATGAAATAAAAGGTACAGTAACTCAGAGGAGGCTGTTTGTCTGCGCGGTTGGTGGCATATGACTTCAAGCCTGTCCTTCATGTTTTCTTCTTCTCACTTGCTGCTCCATCTGATTAGGGAGATAAAAAAACGCTTGATGTCACCGTGTGCTTTTCCGTTGTTTTTTTTTTTTTTTTTCCCCACCGCCACTGTGTTCTCGTATTATATTATATTATTCTGATGTCAAGCTTTTATTGCAATTTCCATCTGAAATATTATCCGTAAACTGAGTCCATCGTTATATATTTAGCAAACACGTCAACTCCCTTCGACAGAATCCCCACGTGGAGTGAGATTTGATCCTGACGCAGCAGTAAAGTGACATCTCGATGTCCTTCTCCCTTATTTACTACGACCTCGAGCCTAATCACTCTTCAGGAAGTGACTCACGAGCTTGACAGGATCTCGTAAATTGGCCTTGAATCTGCAAAAAGAAAAATGAAGCAGCAAATCAGCAGTGAGTCGAATCCCCCCTTTACCTGGGTGGTCTTTTGATAAGAGCTGAACTTCGTGTTTTACTGTGAGTAATCACTGTAGTCTGAAAAAAGCCCCATGAGTCACCACTCGGCAGCTCTTGCCCAGTAAGGCCGGTGGATAAATATAACCAGGGTTCGAAGCTGAATGAACAGCAGACGAGAGAGAAACGATACTTGATATTTTTATTACACTTTGTTGCCGAGTCGCAGTTTCACACCGTCTCCTACACAGTCTGTCAAACAAATCCTCCTTGTCTTGCTGGAGCACCAATTTCCCCTCTCGCCAGTGCAGAGCGAACAGCCGAGGCAATCCCTCGCTCCCTTGCATGTCGTGAGCTGTAAAAAGGAAAGGTACTTGATGGAGTCAAAATCTTTTGTTTGATTAGCCGGCAGTGCTCCGCGTACACGCCGGGTCGCGTTCTGCTTCATTGACATGTCCGATTTATTTCATGTCCAAGCCTCGGCGTTAGTGGAATATTCTCATGTCTGGGATGACAGGAAGGAGGAACTGGGTATAAAAGTGTGCCGGGAGTCGGAGGTAATTAAATTTTTGGGTTTGTTTTTAGTATTATTTACTTATGGAGAAGAGTAATAAATGTGTAATTAATAGAGATGCAGCATGACATTCACGCTTCTCTTAAAACGTTGGCAAAACTTTAATAGATAATATCGATATATGTCTAACCATCCGTCTATCTGTCTGTCTATCTATCTATCTATCTATCTATCTATATGTATGATGTGTTTATACTACTACGACTAATAATAATAAGTCTGTCTCACAGCAAGAAGGTCCTGGGTTCAAGTCCCAGGCTCGGGGCGTTTCTGTGCGCTTGCGTGAGTTTGCATGTTCTTCCCGTGCTTGTGGGAGTTTCCTCCGGATACTCTGGTTTCCTCCCACAGTCCAAAAACATGCACAGTCAGCTGGTTGTTTGTTCCAAATCACCCCTAGATGTGAGAGTGAGTGTGAACGGTTGTGTGTGTGTTGCCCTGCGATGGTCTGGTGAGCTGTTCAGGGTGTACCCCGCCTTCACCCAGAGTTGGCTGAGATGGGCGCCAGCCTCCCCGCGACCGTAATCAGGATTAAGCGGCTTAGAAAATGAATTGACAAATATTATTATACGGTTAGGTTAAACATAAATAAATACATGACTTTTTATTATTTATTTATTTATTTATTATAAAATATCATGAGGTTATACAAGATCTATTAAACATGGAGACCATGCAAGAAAAACAACAACAGAAAATCCGGGGAATGGCTTTGAGCAATAAGGGGTAAAAAGTATTAGACTTAAAAATAAATAAATAAATAAATAAATAAATAAATAAATAGAATAGGAAGAAAGCTAGCCTTGGCAAAAATACAGAGCTAAAAACATGATGTATAAAAACATCAACAAAAACTTGTTTATTTGTTGACACTCAAGCAAAATTTCCACAAATGGAACCTATAATAAAAGTATAATGCTTCCTATTGCAGCCATCTAATTTCTGAATAATTACCCTGTAAATATAGGTTAAATAACAGTGTATTACTGTGTAATTACAATGAATAATAAGCTGGTACATACAAAAGAAGCTACATCAGAAATACTGAGAAGAAGAAATCACTCCCTCTCATATTTCTGCTGTTGTTTCTTGTTCATGTAGCAGTTTGACAAGACTGGGATAAGAACTCACAACCTTCTGTGCAGTCGTTGTGTTGTCTTCCCTTATAACCCACTCTAAGAAAATGAAAGCACACCTGACCACTCAGACATCAACCCTTCAGTATAATGTTAGTTTTACTGTGTACTCATACTTCACGCGAGTGTATATTTAACTCGACTGAAAAAAAAAATCTGCTTCTCTTTCTATTTTAGGACGTATCTGAGATCTAGTCTTATTATTAACACCCCCCCGCCCGCTCACCCCAACCACCCAGCACCGCATTAACACAACCGTAAGCCTGTGTGCTCATCACACACTCGAGTATCCAAACATCTCCGTCTGGAAGGTATTAAGTCGAGCTGGCGCTGCAGGGAGGAAGAAAATTCACACAAAGCGATCATTCACTGACCTCACGCAACAGCTGGATGGCGTTTTTCCTGAGCTGAAAATGTGACAACTCAGGAGAACACCTGGATACTTTGAAAGTAGTGGAGCCAGGGATGCAGGTTCAGCTCTTCAGGCTGTGTTTCGAAAAATCCTGAATGCGTTAAATCGTACTCAGGTGCGTGGGGTGCATCCGAAAGTGCTGCATGATGCGTAAATTTCGCAGCTTATAACAAAACGTCCTGTGTGTTCAGAGTACAGTGTGGTATTTATTCGGTTACTATAAGCGATCGTTCACGGCGTTCCAGGGTAAAATGTCTCCGAGTCTGATACAGAGTGTCAAGCTCACACACACAGGCTAGAAATAGTTGCTAAGTGCCTGCCAGGGTGAGTGACATCTGAATGCTGACACGTTGTGTATCTGTGTGTGTGTGTGTGTGTGTGTGTGTGTATGTGTGTGTGTGTGTGTTGGGTGGGCGGGTGTGGGGGCACTATTTCTCAGCACACCACAGGATTCAAAAAATGAAAATAAAAGCCAGCGCTGAGAGTGTGTGCCTGTGTGTTAAATCACCGTGTTTTTAAATTAAATTAAAAAGACGGTTAATTTGAGTGAACGACTGTTTAATAGCTGTAAAAAAGAAAAAAAATTGTGGACATTCTAACGTTAAACAGATAAAAAGTGTCATCACGTGTTGGATTAGAAGCACCCAGAGAGCGCAAACCTTCACCAAGACAAATAAAAATAACAAAGTACACAGCACCCCCCTGTATATAATGATACACTTTGACAAAAAAAGATCGAATGATGTCGTCCTTATCTTAAGCCCCGCCTCTGGTAGAAATTTCATAAAAATTCAAGCATACCGGTAACTGTTCTGCTAACAAACACACACATGCGCCAAGTCACCTTCACACACTGTGAGTATCTGTCATGTTGATTCAAGCGCTATCCACTCAGAATAATGATTTTAAAACCCAAGACATCGGAACGATCACATTGCGCTGTTCCCGTGTAGTATATACTAATGGATATTATCCTGAGTGGATAATGCTTGTATCAAAATAGATGGCATCAGCATTATTATGCTTTAAAAATGGAAAATAAAGCAAATCTTGTTTTAGTTTGTTCTTCTTACGTTTCCATGTAGTATATACAGGCTCACCCGACCCGTCTCTGTCATGGTCAAAATGTTTTGTTTGTGTGTAGTATATACTAAAACTATTATTCGCCTCAGACTCTGTGGATTCCTAGTGGATAGAGAAGCAGGTTTGGGACTGAAGGGTCGCTGGTTTGATTCCCTCCCATTCTTCCACCTTCACAGTTGAAGTGCCCTTGAGCAAGGAACCACCAACTGCTCTCCGGGCGCCACAGTGTAGCCGCCCACTGCTCCTGTGTGTCTGCTCACTTTGGATGGGTTAGAATGCAGAGCCAGATTTCCTTCAGGGATTTATACAGTATATCAAAATAATAAAAAAAAAAAGAAGGAATTGCCGCGTATGCATCTCAGCGTTCCTTCTCAGGGACTATTCAGCGTCTTCCCCTGAGCCCGAGGCGTGTCATGGGATCTGGACGGACAGAAAAAACAAAGCTCGGCTGTAAACCAGCCCTTAGTTCAACGTGTTTTATCGATGCTCCTTGTCGTTTTCGGAGAGCCCCGTCTGGATAAACCTCTCACCACGCTATAAAAATCTGAGCAGTCACTCTGATGGATTTCCTTTTAGCGCGATCTTACAAAAGGAGAATGTTTGGGCTATTAATAACGTTTGTGTGCTGTGTAGCTGAGGTAGCCGAGGTAGCCGTGTAACAATGATGTAACGATCTCACGGCACATTTATCTTTCCCTCCGTGTCGTTTTTTTTAACGTTGTGATGTATTTAACACTACATTAGAGGGTATTAAAGTGTCAGAGGAGAGTGATGGAGAAACGTATTGTATGTTTTAGAAATAATCCTTAAGCAGATGACAGATGGCTGATTTTACCGAGTGCTTTATTCTCTCCAGTCCTCATGTTTTTAAAACTGTCATTTATTTATGAACTTTATT
Organism: Neosilurus mollespiculum; assembly: GCA_030014195.1. Taxonomy (NCBI): domain Eukaryota; kingdom Metazoa; phylum Chordata; class Actinopteri; order Siluriformes; family Plotosidae; genus Neosilurus; species Neosilurus mollespiculum. Next base: position 13,836,687 of record JAQMYF010000005.1, on the reverse strand, counting down.
AGTGTAGTCTTATTCTGAGAGGAGTGACTAATCATAGCGCTGTAAATCTGTATTTGTCTCTCTCTCTCACACACACACACACACACACACACACACACACACACACACACACACACACACACACACACACAAACCAGGGATTATGGTATAAATGACTCTTTGTGTGTGTGTGTGTGTGTGTGTGTGTTCTTCTTCTTCTTTTTCTTTTTTCTTCTTCTTCTTCACCTCCACCACTACCACCATCGTCATCATCCTCATCATCATCATCATCATCATGATCTTCTTCATTTTATTCTACACCATAACCACCATCACCCTCCTCATCCTCATGATCTTCTACTATTTCATCACAATCACCATCATCAACATCATCATCTTCATCATCGTCATCATCATCATATTCTACTCCACCACCACCACCACCCTCATCATCATCATCATCATCATCATCATCATATTCTACTCCACCACCACCCTCATCATCATCATCATCATCATCATCATATTCTACTCCAGAATTACCACCCTCATCATCTTCTTCTTCTTATACTTCATCATCATCATCATCATCATCGTCGTCTTCTTGTTCTACTCCATTATCATCATTATTCTTCTTCTATTCCACCACCATCATCACCATCATCTTCATTATCATCATCACCATCGTCATCATAATTTTATTATTCCTCCACCACCATTGTCATGATTTTGGGTGTATACATCTCTTGACTGATTTTGATTTGTCTCTTCCTCCCTCCCTTCCATCCATCCACACTTATCCATCGATATCTTGCCATTTAGCATTTTAGACATTTTACGACACTCAGTAGCTGCAGCAGGTCATGAATAATAAAAGGAATCAGTGTTGTATTATTAAACATTCCTGTTTGCAGCTGCCATTAGTTTCTACATTCAACAGACAAATGGAAAAGTGCACTAAAGATCTCAGAGGTGGCGCAAGAAATGGGCGGAGCTTCGCAGGCTAACATGTTACATATGAATCAATTCAGCGGAGTTGCTATGAATGTAAATATTACTTATGTGTGATACAGATGCCCAGCTGGCTATGTTAGCATTAGGATTAGCATTGTACCAAAGTTCAGAGCTAATAAAGTACAATTTATGTAAAAAAAAAAAAAAGTAACAGATATAGAGAATGACCTTCAAAGGGTGTTGTGTTTTGTGACCCAAATTTACATCAAATACAGTTAGTGAGGAGAGAGAGAATGAGAGTGTGTGTGTGTGTGTGTGTGTGTGTGTGTGTGTGTGTATGTTTCATTGCGGGACTTTGATTTCACGCCTGCTAAAAATAGCCTACAGAGGAGCAGGACGTGAGCCTCCTGAGAGAGGGAAGAGCACGGGTACCGCAGCCTCTCTCTCTTTTTCTCTCTCTCTTTCTCTGTCTATCCCTTTTTCTGCCCCTCCCTCTGTCCTGTCCTCCACCCCTTTCTATCCCTCCAATGGCTCAGCAGCAGCGAGAGTGTACATGCTCGGCTGTAATTACTGTAGAGTGGCGACGAGCAAGCAAGAGAACGGGAGCATGAATGAACGGGGGATCTGAGAGAGAGCGAGAGGGAGAGGGAGAGCGAGAGAGAGAGAGAGAGAGAGAGAGAGAGAGAGAGAGAGAGAGAGGGAGGGAGAGAGACTAGTAATAAAGGGTGTGAGACAGACAGACAATTAGAGTGAGAAACAGACAGTAGGCGAGAAAAGAAAGGGCATCTATTGACTCTGAGTGGACTTGTAGGTAAACTGACACACACACACACACACACACACACACACACACAAAAGCTGCGACTTCCACTCGCTACCTCCAGACGCACCGAGGCTCACAGATGCCTGTTTCGAAGGTACACCTGCATTTTCAGTGTGTGTGTGTGTGTGTGTGTGTGTGTGTGTGTGTGTGTGTGTGTGTGTTGGAATGTTTAATTAATTTGATCATTTCAACCAAAATAAATAAAAGAAATTGTAACCATTGTATTTTTTAAGATTTCATAAAATGTTCTAATGCAAAATAAATGTGTGTGTGTGTGTGTGTGTGTGTGTGTGTGTGTACATTTGCGCTCAGCTGTGATTTGTTTACTCGGCTCATCAGCTTGTTATACGGTTTTACACAAGTGTGGAATTGTGCGTGTGTGTGTGTGTGTGTGTGTGTGTTTGTGTGCGCGAGCATGTAAGTGTGTCCTTCAGGTTTTACTGCTTTATAAATGATTCCTGCAGATAAGATCAGGTTGAGATAAGACGTGTTCAACACTTCTGTAATGTTCATAACAGCTCATAATGCCTTATAACCAACACTTATAAGTAGTCATAGCTGCAAAACACAAATACAGTATGACATCACTCATAAAATTATTTTTAAAAAGTCATCATCAAAAAATGCATGCCAGTAACGCACTTCGGGAGGTTCTGGTGAAAGCTATAATGCATTATAACAACCAAGGATGTCTTCATTAATGTATTAATTAAACAAAATTTCAGGCTTTGATTGTAATTGCAGCTTTTTTTTTGAACGTCTACTATAAGCCCCTCTGGACATGTTACTCTACGATGCATTATGTTATGAAGTGTTATGCATGTTTATAAAGTTACTTAGAACCAGTTATTCCATTTATATTCCAATTACACATTATAAGGAGTTATGTATGTACTGTATATTGCATGATTTATTTTACAGGCTTTGGACCTGTATAAAAAATATTCCCATGAACCCTTTATAATGCATTATGCGTCCTGACACTGTTATAAAGTTACAGTATGTCCTCATAATTTATGAAAAGTTATGCATGTTCGTAAGACTTAAGTACAAGCAATATTACAGATATTAGTTATTGCTAGACATTACAAGCTATTAGGTATGCTATAACATGATATAACAGCTACTTATTAACCAAACTCGATGTCTGTACAGAGAAATCTCACCCTCGTGGTCTTTAGTACAGGTCTATGCAAAAAGACCCAAGGGCTGGGATTTCACTGTACAGACCGAGCAAACGAGCTCGATAAGTTTATTATATGTCATTTTTACAATGGCGGCCTGTTTTAATTCAGTTCAGGAGCTGCTACTTTCCCGCTACTGAGCAAGGCGTCTTCGTACGTGTCCCTCAGTGCTTCGGTAGCTTTCGGCGTCTTTCCCTTCCCGTGACGAACAAGAGTTTTCCGACTTTGCGGGACCTTGTAAACTCTTTATTCCTCTTCAAGAAAATGTAGAGTGCTTCTTTGGAAGCTGCTAAACATCTTAGTGCACAACGCGCTAGCTAATGGCTGACTTGACGGTTCGATCCGCACCAGTCCATATGCAATTCATTGCCAGTGCGTCAGCCAATCAGATTGCGCGTACTGCCGATGCCATATAATAAATGGATTTATAAGGTGTTACGAATCTGTTGGTATTACAGGGAGGGTTTTTGTTTGTAGCTTGCTTTCTGTTCATACTGCAATGTGTGTGTGTGTGTGTGTGTGTGTGTGTGTGTGTGTGTGAGAGCATGATGCTGTAATGTATAGAATACCATATACTTATGACTTATTTCTAAAACCGAAAGCGAGGTTTGATCGTTCTAAATGGAGGACAAAAGCATATACGAGGAGCTGTGACAGTTATTATTGTAGCTTAATTTCATAATCCTCACCATCATAGCTAATTCTCATTGCTTTGAAATTCAATACTCTCCACACATCAGTTGTTACAATGCGGAAAGTTTTTGATATAAAATCTGACGAGGTGAAGTTTTTCTCACGCTCAGGCCAAAAGAGACGGGAAAGAAAGCAGTTTAGTTACTGTTGAAGTCAAAAGGGGTTGTGTGGGTAAGCGGATGGTTAATTCGGATTCTTTTTTTCCAAATATAGCCCCGCCCACCTCAGATTGGCAATAAAATAAAATAAAAATAAAATTCACTACAGAAGCTAAAGCTATATGAAGCTATTAGCTAGCAGTAAGAAGCTAATGGATAACAGTAAGAAGCTAACACTAAAGCTTTAGCTAACTGTAAGAAGCTAATAGCTAACAGTGCTGCTCTAGCTTACAGTAAGAATCTAATAACAAACAGTAAATATGCAGCTAGTAGTAAAAAGCTGAGAGTAAGAAGCTAATAGCTAACAGTAATGTGGTAACTAATAGTAAATATTCATTCATTCATTCATTTTCTGAACCGATTAATCCTAATTAGGGTCGCGGGGAAGCTGGCGCCCATCTTAGCCGACTCTGGGCGAGGGCAGAGCACACCCTGGACAGCTCGCCAGGCCATCGCAGGGCTAATAGTAATAATCTAAATAGTAAAGCTGTAGCTAACATGTGAATAGCTAACAGTAAATCTGTAGCTAGCAGCAAAAGGCTAATTTCAAAACAGCTAACAGAAAGAAGCTAACTTTAATGCTTTAACTAATGGTAAGAGGCTAAAGAGTAAAGCTTTAGCTAACAAGTGACTAGTTAGCAGTGAATCTGTAGGTAGCAGCAAAAAGCTAGCAGTAATATTAGAACTAATAGTCAGGAGCTAATAAACCCCTTCTGTACTTGTATAACGATGCTAGCTGGAACGATCCATAATAGCTTTTAAAAGCTAAGCTGCTCAGAAAGATATAAAAGTTAAAAACGAAACTACTCCGCTAACTTTTGCGCTCGTTCTGCTGTTGTGCAGCCAGTGCGCTAATATGTAGCTGAGACACGACTAGCTCCCAAGATTTATCTTCCTGAGGCGGTTATTATTCACTCCAGTGGCGATGAGTGCAGACCGGAGGAAGAAACGAGATGGAGATTTCCAGTTCCTCGTCACTTCGGGGACTCGCTGGCTCCCAGTGGACTCATTAGGAACCCCTGGAGCATTCATTAAAACCATGGAGACAAGGAGAGAGGGAGAATCAGGATTGTGTGTGTGTGGGTGTGTGTGTGAGTGTAAAACCCGCCTGGACGGGTGTGTAAACATATATATTCATCATATTTGAGAATGTATTCAGGACAGTGGAGACAAAGCTGTGTGTGTGTGTGTGTGTGTGTGTGTGTGTGTGTGGGTGTGTATAAGGGAAATGAGGTTTGATGGATGTTAATGGTTGTGAACCCTTCGGGACATGGCAGCCAATCAGAGAGCCACAATGTTTTGCCTGTGGCTGGGGTGGGAGTCCATCGCCTAATGGAACACACACACACACACACACACACACACACACACGCTTCCTTACTAAATGCCTTCCGGATGCGCAGTAAACCTCTTCTTGTTGCGTTTGTGTGAAATGGGAGGGCCGATCCCAGCAACCCCTAAAGTCTCTCTCTCTCTCTCTCTCTCTCTCTCTCTCTCTCTCTCTGTCCAAAAGTCTTTCGCCCATCTCTCTTACATTATCTCTTGTTCTCTCTCTCTCTGTCTCTCTCATGCCATGGTTGATCTTGTTCAAAATCACACACACACACACACACACACACACAGAGTGCCGCTCATGTGACTCAGACAGTCGTGTTGGTGAGAGCATTTTCAGCCCCAGTGCAGTGATGATGGGGCGAGTAAACACACTCTGAGCTCTGGATTTCCTGCTGCAGGTGGAAACTCGGCTGCTTCTTTTTCTTCTTCTGCTGCTGCTTGTTCTTCTTGTGTGTTTGTGGTGAGTCAGCTGACTGCACGGAGAGTTGGGAGAAGAGTTGTGTCGTGCAGTTGTGTAGTGTAATTAAGATTTGTACACTTTAGTGTGTGTGTGTGTGTGTGTGTGTGTGTGTGTGTGTGTGTGTGTGTGTGTGTGTGTAGAGTTTTTTTTAAAATGATGAGGTAAAAAACCAAACAGGAGAAAAGTGACTTTAATCAGGTCCAAAAGTACATTAAATAGAATCAAGTTAGACAATGGTGTGTGTGTGTGTGTGTGTGTGTGTGTGTGTGTGTGTGTTACACACTGTTGTGTAACACGACAGATAGTGAAGTGTGTTATTGACTCCAGTAGAGAAATCACATGTGCAGTAAGTCTCTCTCTCTCTCTCTCTCTCTCTCTCTCTCTCTCTCTCTCTCTCTGTGTCTCCCGCTTTCTCTTTTCTTCTTTCTGTCTTTGCTTCTCTCTGTCTTGCTCTCTCTCCCTCTGTTTCTTCCTCTCTTTCCATTTCTCTCTTGCTCTTTTACTTCTCTCACTCTTTCTTTTGCTTTTTCTCTCTTTATCTTTCTGTTGTTCTCCATCCTTCTTTACTTTTCTCTCTCTCTCTCTCTCTCTCTCTCTCTCTCTCTCTCTCTCTCTCTGTCTCTCTCACCCTCTCTATCTCAGTCTCTCTTGCTTTCTTTCTTTCTCTCTTTCTCTGTCTCTATCTTCCTCTTTCTCACTTGTCTCATTTTCTTTGTTCTTCTCTTGCTTTCTCCGGCTCTCTCTTCATGTCTCTTTCTCTCTCTCAACCTCTCTCTCTCTCTCTCTCCATCTCTCCATTTTTCTCTCACATCATAAATATACAGAGTCTACATAACACTATATAATAAATTTAGTACTATATACTATTAGGAGTATTAATGCAAATATATATATATATATATATGGCATCAACAAACATTTTATTATGAACCTCCTTCATGATTCATAACATTATATTATACACATTATAAACATTATCGTATAGATGATCATTATATACATTATAAATATCATTATACTCGTTATTAAATATTATTATGCACATTATTGTACCAAAGATTGGCACAGTTTGTAATGAACTGTGTCCATTACGTTCCCGCATAATGCACTCACTGTTATGAACAGTACTTATCATGTTAGCATCATGTTAATAATTCAAGATAGCTATGTAGTTATATAGTTCGAAATATATTTTTATTGATGATTATAACAATGTGGTAAAGCCTTAGTAATGAATTATAACATGATATTAATGTGTTCATAGTTTACTTTAAATACTGTATGTGCTCTTATTACAGCTAGACGTGTGTGTGTGTGTGTAGTGCTCATAGGCAGTGTTGCTCTTGGTTTATAAAAATAGCACACACACACACACACACACACACACTGGGATTTTCTTGAGGCATCAGGTTGTGATGTAGGAGCTTGGTGAGGTCATGAGCTGGAGACAGCGAGAACGACGTCATCGTCCCATCAATCAGTGCGTTGGGTATTTATTTATTTATTTTTGCTGGTCAGAGCAGCTCTGATTGTTTAGATGCCCTTAATGAGGTCATCATGTCCTTGACCTTGAGGGTTTGATGAATAGTGCCTCACTAAAACTCTTAACCTCCCTCTGGTCCTCCTCTCCTGAGGAAAAGCCGACTGTCTGCAACTGTGTCTTAAATCGCTGTAAAACAAAACAGGATGGATTCGTCGAGTTGAAAATAAAGTGATCATGCAGCTGTTTATACGTGATGAATATCACCATATCAAAGTTTTACACACCTCGTATGCACCTCTATGTGTCCCACGTTCGGCTCTTGACTGGTTGAATTTAGAATTTTTTCCTGAGTACGATTTTCTAAAAAGAGTATCGCGATCATCGAGTTAATCCTTCAAAATCTTTAGCCTAAAAAAAATATCAAGCGTCATTTCAGCTCTTAATAAAATCCATGCATGCCACATTAGGGAAGATGGCAGAATTTTTAATATAAAATTAAAAAAATTATTATGCAATAAACTGTAAAAAAATTAATAAATAAATTAAAAAAGGCAGCACAGTGGCGTAGGGGTTATCATGTCTGTCTCACAGCAATAAGGTACTGGGTTCGAGTCCCGGGCTTGGTGAGGGTGTCCCTGCTTGGCGTGTGCATGTTTTCCCTGTGTTCGCGTAGGTTTCCTTCGGATACTCTGGTTTCCTCCCACAGTCCAAAGACATGCACCATCGACTGTTCCGAATTGCCCGTAGGAGTGTACAAATGGTTGTCTGTGTGTTGCCCTGTGATTGACTGGCAAGCTGTTCAGGATGTACCACACAATCACTCATAATATACTGTGTATATACCGAACGTCTTCTCTGCAAATCGTTACACGGTAACACAGTATGCTAATGAACATTGCATGAGAACGAGGAAGTGGGCGGAGCTTCCAGGAAGTGTCTGTTATAAACTGTAAAGATATTCTCATGATACCTGTGTTACCATCTCCTGCTGCCGTATGACTTGCATGTTTCACAAGTTCGTTATTATTAGCAGTGTTTTATTTAAATTTTTTTCTGTGAGATGGGGTCGTGTCGATCTCTGCCGTGATCTGAGAGATATTTCTGTAAATGGATGCCATAATGGACGAAGGAACTGATCCATGGGAGAAATTCGGTGTGTGAGTGCTTCATTAAGGAGTATTTCATTCCACCCTCTTCCCTAAAGTGGTGTGGGTTTCAGGTTTAAGAAAAACAAAATGAAGTTTAACAAAATTAGAGAGGAACTCATAGAGTGAAGGTACCTCCAGCATGCAGCATGGATAGTACAGCAAATACGCCTTGTACGGGTACCGGTTTTAATTACCCGTGTGTTTGTCTTACCATATACTCTATAGTACATGGACGTGACCAAATCAGTGAAAAAACTCCCTTGTTTGAAAATTTTATGAGATGGCTCGTGTTTGACCTTTCAAGGTCACTCAAGCTCAAAGGTAACTGTCTCATTTGAAAGTCCATATATGGTTTCATATTAGTGTTTCATAGTAACGGCATGTCTATCGGTACTGGTTTCAAAGTTATAAGTGCTCAATCTGCAAAACGTTGTGACCTTGCTCTGACCTTCACCTTTGACCTTGGCATTCCAATGTCAAATCATCGCTGGGGCTCAGGTAGAATAATGTTCCCACCAAGTTTGGTGAAAATCTGTACATGGGAGTAGTCAGGATTTCACAGACAAACAAATGGACAAAAAAAAAAGTGTGGATGAATAAAGACCAGCGAAGTTCTGTACGATCATGCATCATCATGATCATGAGACTTCTAGTTACATGCTGTTACTATAGAAACGATAGCAAACCATCAGATTAGAGCAGCTGATTATTCGGCAGTGCTGTGCTGTAAACCCTGCATGTTTATCCCTTCGCACAAGCGTGTTAACACACGTTCTCCGTTTTCAGAAAAGAAAAAAGAAAGCCCAATTTTTCAAGCTCATTCAGGCATGTCCCGCCCCATCAGTCCTGTTTATGGAGAACAGAAAGTTTACAAAGTCGTTAATATCATTTATAATCACTGCATTATTGTAAACACCACCGTGACTGCCTTCCTGAGAGGCAATCGATCATCACTAATCGTCCTGTCGCGTGCAAAACACTGATAAATTCATGCAGTCGTCTCACACGGCTCGCTCGAGATAATGATCCGCCTTCAGAAAATTTACCAGCTTTATTTATAAAATACACAGCGTTCCATTCATTCGCCAAACTGCGTGCTCCTACTCGGGTTGTAGGGAGGCTGGAGCCCGTCTCAGCTGACTCTGGGTCGAAAGTGGGTACACCCTGAACAGCTCGCCAAACCACCACAGGAACGACACGCATTCACAACCAATCGCACTCACACTCACAGCTAGGAGCAATCTGAAACAGCCTGTTAGCCTTATGTGCATGTCTTTGGACTGTGGGAGGAAACCGGAGTACCACAGAAGGAAACCCAAGCAAACACGGGGAGAACATGCAAACTCCACACAGAAGTGTCCTTGCCGAGCCTGGGACTCGAACCCAGGACCTTTTTCCTGTGAGGCTAACCACTACGCCACCGTGCCACCCACTGCAACTGCTAAAAACACCAAAAAACTAGTTATGGCATAAGTATTAACCCCCACATGCGCTGCTCTGAAAGCAAATGAAAGGCACCAGACTTCATTCCAATTGAGAATCTGATTGTGATTTGAAAATTGTTGTTCACCAGATGCTCTCCATCCAATCTGACAGAGCTTGAGCGATATTCCCAAGAGAAATGAACAAAAATAACAGGATCCGGATGTATAAAGCTGATACAAGCATATTACAGGAGCTGGAACGGCAACTGAGCTCTGTAGATGTAGAAACATCTATCTATCTATCTATCTATCTATCTATCTATCTATCTATCTATCTATCTATCTATCTATCTATCTATCTATCTGTCTGTATATCTGTCTGTATATCTGTCTATCAATCTGTATATCTATCTATTTTGTGAAAGTGGCAGGAAGCAGCTAGTCTGCGGGCGGCACAGTGGTGTAGTTGTTAGCACGTCTCTGTCACAGGAAGAAGTTTCTGGGTTTGATTCCTGCCCTTAGGCATTTCTGTTCTAAGTTGCCCCTAGGTGTGAGTGTGAGTGTAAATGGTAGTGTGTGTGTTGGCCCTGCGAGCTGTTCAGGGTGTACCCTGCATTCACCCAGACTCAGTTGTTTTGGTTTGTTTTTGTCTGTCTGTCTGACTGTCTGTGTGTTTGTTTGTGTGCAATATAACTCAAAAAACTATCCATGGATTTTGATGCATTTCTTAACTTGAGTAGGGAGAGGTACAAGTAACAAACCTTCGTAAATCTTGGAGGTAATCCATGCATGGGAATATGTTGGATAAAAAAGATCAAATAATTAGTGCAAATAATAATAAGTGCAAATAATGTGTGAATGAATGGTCATCAGCTGCCCTCTAGGGGGAGACATTTCATTATAACTATGTCAAGTTATAATAATGAATCCTGCAGTTCTAGGCCGATTTGAAGTTAATTTATGTACTTGACAGCAGAATCCATTAGTGGGGGTACCTTATACTCTATGAGTGCACCTCTAGTTTTATTTTAGTAGGGTAGGCAACGCACGCCAACATTTTGAGTAAAATTGTGAAAATGCTACATGGGGAGGGGGTGCATACTTATGCATTCATACCATAACACATACCCCCCATCACCCCCCCGCCCCGTATATATGTACGTGTTTGCCCTTGTATATTATCCTGGCTGATTTGATGATACGCCTTACTTGTGACTTTTCATGTCGCTCCATGTTATGCTAAAGATTGTTTCCTTACACTGTTCATATACACACACGCACACACACACATACAGGAAATTATTTTTAAAAATATTAATATATTATTTATAATCTCCTATCATTTTGATCATGGGTTTCTGCCAATGCTGCTTGTTGTTGCGTGGGATCAGTGTGTGTGCGGTATCACCACCATCTTGGTGCTAATATCAATAAACCCATAAAACCTTCACATCAGCTGATTTTATTGTGCTTAAAGCTGCAGCAAAGCAAATTTACCCTTCTGTGTTCATGGATGTGGAAGGAATGACAGTAAAAATCGACTGCTGAATAATAGTCTAATCTAAAGGGAGCGATATCAGACACTAGAACGACTTCATTAAACCTTCAGAGATTATTAGGCAAACTGCACTGGAATTACCTGCAGGGGGATTATTATTATTATTATTATTAATATTATTATTATTATTATTATTATTATTATTACTATTATAATTTTGTACTTGATTGCATTCGAGTTCTTGATGTTTCGGGAGACACGCAGGGGAAAGTCCATGATCTTCAGCATGTTGGATGATAAATAATGAAAATGATTGAGGAGACGCTCATACCACAGCGATATATCTATGATGTCAGCATTTCGTTTAATAATAAACAATAAATCGTGTGGTGGGTGGCATGGTGGTGTAGTGGTCAGCCCGTCCGCATCACAGCAAGAAGGTGTTTCTGTGTGGAGTTTGCATGCTCTCCCCATGCTTGCATGGGTTTCCATCAGGTACTCCGGTTTCCTCCTACAGTCCAAAGACATGCGCATTATGCTTACAGGCTGTTCCAGATTGCCCCGAGATGGCTCCAGCCTTCCCATGAGCATAGTAGGACGCATGAATGATTCAGGAGCCTCTAAGTAGAACAGTACGCCGTCGCTAAGGTAGTGACATCACAACGATGGCATCTGATCCACCCTACAGCTGAATGCATGACACAGAGTGAACCTTTGCTTCTGTTCATTACCTCCAGACAGAAGGTTATGTTTTGTCGGCACTGGTTTGCTTGTTTGTTTTGTTTGTTAGCAACTTTCTGACAAAAGTTATATACGGATTTTGTTTAATGTCTTTGGAGAGGTGGAGTACAGCCCATAGTAACACTCCATTAGATTTTGGAGACGATCCGGAGCAAATTCTGGATCTAGGAATTTTTTAAAGAATTCTTTAACATTGTGGGAAAAGAAGCAAGATTTTGTTTGCGTGGGTTTCGTCGAGGTGTTCCGGTTTCCTTCCAATATCCAAAGACATGCACATTAGGCTTGTTCCAAGCGGCCCCTATGTGTGAGTGTGAGTGTGAATGGTTGTGTGTGTGTTGGCCCTGCAATGGAATGGCGGGCTGTTCAGGGCGTCACCCAGAGTCCAGCCTCCTCATGACCTTAACAGGATTAAGCAGTCAAAGGAATGATTGAATGATTAAAGGAAGCTTGATCAGTGGAGCCCAAATCAGCTTTACAGATACCAGGATATAAGTTTAGATCCCTAATGAATGAGACAGAGGTAACAGTGGCCTTGACAGGAACCAGACCCGACATGGAAACCCATCTCTCCAATTGAATTGGAAGCCTACTCTTTCTGCAAGTCAGTGGTTTTATTCTAATCGGTCCTCTTGGGCTTCTTGAAGGCCGCCAGCTCGGTCCCGAGCCAAACTTCCAGACACGTCATGCACCTTGAAGTCTGATGAATAGATTTGCTGAATAATGCAGACAGAATTTGGCGAGCTGGATGATACAAGCACTGATTTGAATTTAGTCCAACACTAATGAACGCAAGTGCGCCTAAAGCAGACGTCTGGACTCGATGCATCTTTAGTGGAATCACAGGAGACGTAACGTGGCTCTTTGTTGCCTTTCTTGGTCATTTACTTGCTGAAAAATGGCTGTGCTGTTTCCCATCGCGTACTGCATTAAATGATTTCCTCACCATCCCGAGGAAGCCCATGCAGTACCCAGAGGGAACCCATGAAAACATGGAGAGAACCTGCAAAATGCTCACAGAAACACCTTTGCGAGCCTGGGACTCGAACCAAGGTCCTTCTTGCTTTGAGGCGGACATGCTAGCCACTATGCCACCGTACTGTCCCTTGAGTTTGTAAAGGTACCCTAAACAGCTTGCCAGTCCATCACCAGACCAACACACACACACACACACACACACACACACACACAACAATTCACATTCAAACCTAAAAACAAGTTGAACTGTGGGAGAAAAACAAAGTACCCGGAGGAAACCTAGGGAAGCACAGGGAGAGCACGCAAATACCGCACAGGGAAATGCTCTCACTGAATGGAAATTTCACTCTAATGTTCTTCATCAGTACAAAGCTAGCTGTCTCCTTTTACCCCCCCCCCCCCATTCTCCCGTTACCTTCCCCGCAGCCTGAGCGCCGTTTCTTTACACCTGAATCATGCATGACCTTTTAGCTCTCAGTACATTTTCCTGCTCTTTTACAGAGAGCTTTTTTCACTCTTCCGCTTTGCTCATGTTCTCACCGCGTACTCTTCACACTTCCATCGCAGCCTCTGGAATATCTCCTCATTAAAAAGGAAACCATTTGTTCCAAAACATGACATAGAACCTACATAGAACAAAACAAAGAACCATTTCATCAGTCAAGGAGATGAAGATTATTAGGTTTTTTTATTGACTCTCTTTAGGCAGCATAGCACATCCACCTCACAGCAAGAAGGTCTGGGGTTCGATTCCTGGCTCGGGCGTTTCGATGTGGAGTTTGCATGTTCTCCCTGGTGGTTGGGTGTGTGCCTAGCAATGGTCTGGTGAGCTGTTCAGGGTGTAACCTGCTTTCACCCAGTGTTGGCTGAGTTCCTTTGTATGTATGGAAGGATGCACGTATGGAAGGACGTACATATGGAAGGTCGAACGTATGGAAGATCGTACTGTGGAAGGTCCTACGTACGGAAGGTCGTACGTACGGAAGGTCATACCTACGGAAGGTCATACGTATGGAAGGTCGTAAGTACAGAAGAATGTACGTACAGAAGGATGTACGTACGGAAGGTCGTACGTACAGAAGGATGTACGTACAGAAGGTCGTACGTACAGAAGGTCGTACACTTGGAAGGTCGTATGTACGGAAGGAAGGTCACATGTATGGAAGGTTGTACGTTTGGAAGGTTGTACATATCGAAAGTCATACGTATGGAAGGTTGCATGCATAGAAGGTTGAACATATGGAAGGTCGTATTTATGGAAGGATGGTTGTACGTAAGGAAGATCGTACGTATAGAAGAATGTACGTATGGAGGGTCAAACGTATGGAAGGTTGTATGCATGGAAGCTCTGCTATGGAAGCATACATAAGAACAGGAACTAATTTGTTTTGTTGATGTTCCACAACCTAAGAAGTAACTATAAATGGATAAAAGGTACACTTGGTATTCTTGAAAAGAGGAATAACACACAGCTCTGGATGCACTCATATAGAAAAATAGTTCATGTGTTAGAGTGATAAAAGGATCTATATTTATAAGGATCTGTTTATTTATAAGAATAAAAGGATCTATCTAAGACGCTGATCTATTTCTAGAAGCAGTCACATGACGTATAAAACTGTTGTTGTTCTTATTTAGCTCAGTTCTGTTCATCTTGAAGTTCCCTCCACTTCCTTTTTTCCCTCCAGATTTATTGTCTTGCTTCCAGTAAACAATATGTTCCTTTTCGTCAGCGCCATCACATCCATGCATGTGTGTGTGTGTGTGTGTGTGTGTGTGTGTGTGAAATTTAAGCAGTGTTCCTACGCCACAGCTTAGCACCACGTAATAACCATTATTACTCACAAAAGATCGTAGTTTCCGGATAGCTTATGGATAAGATCAAGAAAAAACCCCTAAGGGCTTATGGTGGTGCAACAAGCTTACATTTGATCACTGGTTCAATAGATGTATCAGTTACTCCAAAGCGCAGTGAGGGGATATGACTTTTGTTGTTCTGGAGTGCTGGGGGAACATCCATCATATTTAATTGGTGTAATGTAAGGATTATTTGTTTTTCTAGCATGGCGGTATTAAAGAAAAAAAAAGAAAAGAAATCAAATTTGGTGAAGAAACGCAGCACTCCTACATTGTTTCCTACATTACCCACAATGCCATGGTTTAAGTGGCGCGAGAGGGAGATTTAGATACCAAAAGAGTGTGATGCTTTAATCCATTAGTCTAATCAGCACTATTACTTCCTCATCCATACACTTCACTCAAACAGTTTAGCTTCCCGTGCTAACATCCTATACGCTGTCTGTAAAAATACTGTCTGTTCGAACTGTCACATGGCTGCAGTGCATTCTGGGATTTTGGGTCCAATTAATGTCGCATCAATGTCTACATATTCAAGACTGATTTTTAATAAATTATGTAATAT
>JAQMYF010000005.1:13770071-13781614 GCA_030014195.1 Neosilurus mollespiculum | reverse complement strand
AGGGAGAGAGACAGGGAGATAGAGAGAGACAGACAGACAGAGAGAGAGAGAGAGAGAGAGAGAGAGAGAGAGAGAGAGAATTGTTTGTATTTTGATAAAAATCAGAATCTTTTCGGTCGTATTTGTGCAGAAATATAGAAATAAATCTAACAGGTGCACAAATTTTTAAGGACTACTGTATTTTTTCCTATAGTAGTCTAAGCTACATTCAAGATATTTTTCTCTTGCAATGCTGATCACTGTTGGATTTCTGGACTTCTAGTCTAGTTAATCAAGGTTTCTTAAATTTAAACAGAATTTTGATTGGTCATTTTGATTTCTGTGAATACATTATGGGGTGATCACACTAGAGCTGCTATAGAAAAGCGACTGACCTGAATGACAATTTGCGGCGGTCGATCTTCATTCTCAAAATGTTCTCAAACAGTCCGCACTTGTCGCGAGAAGGTCGCAAAGTTGTCATTTTGCTCTCAAGTTATTCGTCATTCGTTTTTCGTTCGCAAGAAAAAGCGACATGTTGGAGACTTCCACGCGGAAAGTTTGAGACTTGCCAGCATCTGCCATATTCTGTATATTTTGTCATCATTCGTATTTTATTCGCATTTTGTTGACGTAAATAACGTGTGAATTAAAAGGGAATGGTTTGAGAACAAAAAGCGAATAAAATGTGACTAATTTACGATGGAGCAAACCAATCGCAAATTACTCACAAATCAGTCGCAAAATTATCGCGCGACCTTCTCGCGACTTTTGCGTGATATACGTATTTAAGCTGCAAAATATTCACTTGCATGTGGAGTCGCAAAACATCTTGACGTGTATTTTAAATAAAAAAAAAAAAAGCTAAAAATTTGCATCGATTTTCTATTGCAGCTCTAGTGTGACCACCCTCTTAAGAAGAACCTTGCGTAGATGCAACGAAGCTTTAAATTAGTTGCAAAAAGCAACTGAGGTCCAAGTGAGGTACAAGTGTCTCGTCATTGTTCGACCATGTTAAATCTTTGTGAAGGGACACCCTGTGATGTTGTGCCGAACTTCCTCCTGAGTGTTTATATGTTTGTGTTTGGTGAGCCAGAGTAGACCTGTTGTGTCTGGCCGAGTCCCGTCCGACTCTAACATGGAGGACATTGTAAACAAACAGTTTAACTAGACTAAACTTCATGCATTTGGTATAGAATAAACATCTGAGTGTTATTTTCTTACAGGAATTTTTAAATTTAAGATGTAGCGGCAATGAAACAAATGGAGGAATGTTCAATAAGTAATATAGTGAGAGTTCCCTGTGCACTTTATTGCCGGTGCTAATTCTGCTCTTTCCCTCGGGCATTTTTTTTTTTTTTTACTTTGGTTACTTTGGTTCTCATGTTCCGAGCTCTAAGATTAGCCACTTTATTTTCATACCACTTTTTACCCTGGTGGGTTTTTGGGTAGCGGCCATTCTCAGGTTACTGCTCCTCTGAAAAGCGAGGTCTCATGGCACTGCGGTTTGGCATATTACAACAGCTGTCCTTACCCAGTGAGAACTGGCCCTGATGTGGTCGAGGGCAAGACGCAGCCTGACAACTGCTTACAGGGACTGGGGTTCATAGGGACGTGTAACAGAATTACTGATCAGAGCTATCAACATGCTGTCAGAGTATAAGCTGGATCTGAATACTCTCATCTCGCTCATTTGCCAAGCCGCTTAATCCTACTAGGGTCGCAGGGGAGGCTGGAGCCTATCTCAGCCGGCACTGGGTGAAGGTGGGGTACACCCTGAACGGCTCACCGGACTATCGCAGAGCAACACACACACACACAAAACCCTTCACACACACATTCACACCTAGGGGCAGTTTGGAACAGCCAATTAGCCTACTGTGCATGTCTTTGGACTGTAGGAGGAAACAAGAGTAACCGGAGGAAACCCACGCAAGCATGGGGAAAGTATGCGAACTCCACACAGAAATGCCTGCGCCAGGAACTCAAACCCAGGACCTTCTTGATGTGTGGCGGACGTGCTAGCCACCATGTGGATACTAGCTGATATAATTTTCATTCATTCATTCATTTTCTAGGCAGCTTAATCCTAATTAGGGTCACGGGAAGGCCGGCGCCTATCTCAGCCGATTCTGGGCGAGGCTGGGGTACACCCTGGACAGCCCGCCAGGTCATCGCAGGGCAACACACACATAAACATTCACATTCACACTCACACCTAGGGGCGATTTGGAACAGCCAGTTAGCCTACTCTGCATGTTTTTGGACTGTGGGAGGAAACCAGAGAACCCGGAGGAAACCCACGCAACCACGCAAACTCCACACAGAAATGCCCCGAGCCCGGGAATCGAACCCCGGCCTTCTTGCTGTGAGGCGAACGTGCTAACCACTACACCCACTATTGTACTCATTAAATGTTAGTGTTATATTAACATCCTTACTGAAGGGTGCCAATAATTCTGGAAGGCACATAAAGATACCAACACTTCAAAGTGTTTTCTACGTGTAATGTCAGGGCACTGTGCTGACATTACAGCACAGGGAAAGCTCGTAGCATTTATCTACGTTCTCTCACTCTCTCTCTCTCTCTCTCCATCCATCTATCTGACGCCGCACCTCTTTGTACCTGATTCTGATCTACAGCTTTTGTTTTAGCGGTACACGATTAGGCGCTGAACGCTGAAAGCAGTGATCTATTGGCTTCCATGCTCATTTATCCTAGAAGCTCCTCATAACTCCATGTGTCCTGAGAACACAGTGTACAGCGTACAGTGCCAGCAATTTTTACGAGGTGTTTAAGAGGAATCGGGGGAGGGGCAAACGCAAACGCTTTCTGGAAATATCGTACGGTGAGGTTTTACTGGATGTACGATGCTTAGTATGTTTTGCTTATTAGATTAATTGTTGTATAGATCTTGTTCTGTCAAACACAGGCCGAATCTTTTGGACTTTTGCTGAACATTTGTGGAGCTCAGATGTCGCTGGTTATCCAATTAGACAATTGGAGAGCACTTAAAAAGAATAAATTCTACTGATCATGTGACTTCTGGAGGCATTTCAGTTCCAGGTTGTAGCACTCAGGGTGGCACGGTTGCACACTGGTTAGCATGTCCGCCTCACAGCAAGCCTGGGTTCGATTCCCGGGGCTCGGGTTTTGCTGTGTGGAGTTTGCATGTTCTCTCCGTCTTTGCATGGGTTTCCTCCGGGTACTCTGGTTTCCTCCAACAGTCCAAAAACATACACAGTCAGCTTACTGGCTGTTCCAAATCACCCCAAGCTGTGTGAGTGTGAGTGCGAATGGTTGTATGCATTGTTGGTCCTGCAATGGCCTGACGAGCTGTTCAGGTTGTATCCTGCCCTCACCCAGAGTCGGCTGAGATGGGCGCCAGCCTCCCCGCGACCCTAATTAGGAATAAGCGGCTTAGAAAATGAATGAATGAAAAAGGCTGTAGCACTCCAAATTATGGAAAAGTTTAAGAGGGGGGCATATACTCATGCACTCTCACTCTCTCTGACTCATTTAACTGAACTGCTTAATCCTATTAGGGTCGCAGTGAGGCTGGGGTCTATCTCAGCCGACACAGGGCGAAGGCAGGGTACAACCCGAGTGGGTCGCCAGTCCATCGCAGAGCCAATACACACAAACATTCAGACTCACTTCCATGCCTTGGGGCAATTTGGAACAGCTAATTAGCCTACTGTGCATGTCTTTGGAAACCAGAGGACCCGGAGGAAACCCACGCAAGCATGGGGAGAACTTGCAAACTCCACACGGAAACGCCCCGAGCCCGGGAACCAAACCCGGGACTATCTTGCTGTTAGGCGGATGTGCTAACCACAGCGCCAATATAAAAGTCATTCAGAAGGTTTGAGGTATTCATGAAGGGAAATAATGGGAATTCAAATTCACAGTCGGACACAGAGAGGATTCCTCCCACATTTGTTTTGGTTAAAGTTGGATTACTGTTGCTGATCTCTGCCAGTGTTTTATTTATTTATTTTTTATACCATTCCTCTTGGCATTATTGGGTGTAATGCAGAAACGAGAAGAAACATAATACGTTTGCCTATCTGTGCCAATAATGGGGTACATGTTGTCCTGGTACAATGTGAAAGCTCAGCTCCATGTAAGGCCATATTAGGATCAAGACTTAAGGTCGCTTCCCAACACAATGGGGCATTCTTTAACACACACATTACCCGGAACAGCCCACCCCCACTCTCCAGCTCGGGAGAGTCTCAGACTGATTACTACCTCCCCAGCTCCCACACCAATACCCCCCCCACCCTCCACCCCCTTCTTCCTCCACGGTCAACTTATCCAATCAGATGCCTCTAAAGACAGGAAGGTAACCTGACTCCAAGGTCCAAGCCAGGGGCTTTAATCTTGGCCACAGTTTGAGGCTAGCAGAAGGATTCCCACTTACTCACAGAGCTTCCTTTCTCATCAGAAACACACTCTGGGACTATACCAGAGGATTACATTATCTGGGACAACACACACACACACACACACACACACACAAACACATACCACCACACATCTAATCTGGTGCATAGTCCATTAGACATTTTTCAGGACTATGGCTCTTAAGGATTTAGCGCAGTCTGGTTTCCACATGCTCAATGGCAGCCTGGATGGATGATGCCTACTGTTGTTCTTCTGCTCTCCCTGCAGCTGAGCGCCGGATCCGAGTGCAGCTGTGACGTCAGCCCTGACGGAACCAAGAAGAAGAACCCCAAGAACCTGTAAGTCTCTCAGAGTCCTTTCTCTCTGCTGTAACTCTCTCTGGAGTTCTCCTGCTAGACCAGTTGGCACAAAAGCTGCTCTCGATTCCAAGTGCAAGCTGGCAAACATTGATTTTCTTCAGTTACCTGATGTTCCCAGAGGGGGTTCAGGCAGCGCTGTGGTTGCTCGCATTACAATACGATAAATACGCATCCGAGAACTTTGAAATCCGAGCGTCTTTTCTTCTATTGTGGAGTCTGGGTCGGGGAAAGAAAAGAGCATCTCTGGGACATTTTCTACACAGGGCCAGGTAACGTGAAGCTTTTTCTTTTGGGTGTACAGTCACATCTCTGTAGGGAAATCTTCCAGTGCTTCATTTAAACCACAGTTTCCCTGATATACATGCATATACAGTATATATATATTTCAACTGCGATGTTCTGTACACACGCACAATGTTAAACTGGTGCCATGATCAGATTAGTTTATTGCCAGAAGGATTTCAAGCACATTGAGGTCTATGATATGTTACATTACTGCACAGTATGACAGAAATCTCTACAAGCTATGGTATTCCCAGTTACTTACATTATCTGAAAATAAAAAATATGAAAACATAAATAACATTCATACATTTGCTGAATCACGTAATCCTACTAGCGCCGCGGCGAGACAGAAGTGTCGACTCTGGGTGAATACTAGGTGCACTGGGCTCGCTATATATTTCACATGCCTAGTAATTCTTTCATTCATTTTCTAAGTCCCTTAATCCTAATGAGGGTCGCTGGAGGCTGGTGCCCATCTCAGCCAACTCCGGGCGAAGGTGGGGTACACCCTGGACAGCTCGCCAGGCCATTGCAGAGCCAACACACACAACCATTCACCCTTACTCTCACACCTAGGGGTGATTTGGAACAGACAATTAGCCTGCTGTGCATGTTTTTGGACTGTGGGAGGAAACCGGAGTACCTGGAGGAAACCCACGCGAGCATGGGGAGAACATGGGAACTCCACACAGAAACGCCTGAATCCTGGAATCGAACCCAAGACCTTCTTGCTGTGAGGTGGACGTGCTAACCACTGCGCCACAGTGCCGCCCCTGCCTAGTTGATCAATGTTCAGCGTTGCTAAAAATTAATCGTGGTATTTATACTGGGGTGCGTTCTCCAGTAAAAAAGGGGTCTGGTGATGCTGATTGCGCTGGCAACGAAATGTCCAATAAGGAAACACACACACACCTTTCCTTACCTTACTCTCACACCTTTGGGCAAATTGGAACAGCCAGTTAGCCTAATGTGCATGTCTTTGGACTGTAACCAACACTAGCACTGAGAGAACATGCACCCTCCACACAGCAACGCCCTCGCCGAGACCAGGACTCGACTTGCTAACCGCTACACCACAGTGCTGCCCATGATAATAATAGTAATAATTATTATTATTTTTATTATTATTGTTTATTTGAGACATTTTTCCTGTTTCCTGTTTTCGCCTCGTTACAGAACGATACAAAATGCAGTGTTGAGAGGACAGGAAGTGCTTTGTACTGATGTTGTTATGGATGTAATGAAATATTTATTTCTGTATTTGTTTACTTTGTTCTTTTCATCCATTCGAGGGAAAAACTCTAAAGGGTCACATGACACACACCACACAGTCGGGTGAACAAATAAATGAAACTCGGATGAAGCTTTATTGGCAGGATTTTATTTTATTATTTTTTTGCTATTAAAGTAAAACTCTGGGTTGTTTTAACCTCGGCCCTACTTTCCCAGCTTTTGGACCAAATCTTACTCCCTTTAACCCTACAGGGCAAACAACCACGTCCGAGTAAATTCTAAGCAAAGTTTTCCCTTTGAAGTACAACCCCATCCTGTACGACATTAAATCCGTCCCTATTAGAATCTTTATAATGTGATTAGAGATTGCAGTGCTGGTTTACTGTATTTTCATGATTCCCACCAAAAGGCCCAGAATGCAATGCAGGTCAATGACATAGCTGTCACTGAGATGTAGGTTGGCTAGTTAGCATCTTATGAGCTGATGAGTGTGATGGCGGTATTAGCATGACGCTTGAAGCTCAACGCTCACTCATTTGCCAAACTCATTTGCTGAAGCCAGGGTGAAGACGGGTTACACCCCTCTGTTCGCTTGCCAGACCATCGTCAACACACACACACACACACACACACACACAACCACTCACAGGAGCAATCTGGAGCAACCAATTTGCCTAATGTGCATGGCTTTTGACTGTGGGAGGAAGCCGGAGCGCCTGGCGGAAAACCCATGCTAACTCCACATAAACAATGTCCCAGGATCCCAGGATCTTCTCGCTGTGAGGCGGACACGTTAAACATCATGCCGCCCACAGTTGAAGCTATGGATGCTAATTTGTTTGAGCGGAGTGTAGTAATGAAGAAGACACAGTACTGGGTAGAACGGATGACTAAAGCGCTGCCGCATTACTGTCTTTAGGTAGACATGAAGAACTAAGTCATGCTAATGTTGGATCAAATGGCATTGTGGGTAAAAGGTTAAAATTAACCCTAAATGCTGACCATTATGTCACTGAACGAGGATGAAGCCCCCCAAAAATGAAAAACTAGCATTAGCTACTATACCAGAACTAGCATAACTAGCATTTAGCTAGAATTTTTTTGCTTGAATATTTAATTACGTGCTTTTTTTTTTTTTTTTTAAAGTTACAGTCGAATAAGTTGAAGTTTCCGTAAACCTTATGAATGTGCATTTTTTTATGAGTTCTCAGCAGGGAGGTCTTATTGTTGTGTGTGTGTGTGTGTGTGTGTGTGTGGGAGAAGTTCCATTGATCAGAGATGATCTCCAGAGTGAAAGGTGTGAAATGTTTAAAGTCGTCTGTACTTCATCAGCTGCTGATTGGCTCAGTGTCACTAGCGTGTTAATCAAAAGCCACTCATTCACACCTACTTAAACAATGGCTGCTAAGTATCGGCTAGTCGTCAGTCTAGTCTTTTGTAACTGTAGTTTCGCCACAGTGGACTGACATGCTGTCATATGCAAACTAATACCATTTGTAATAAAACTTAAAAATCAGATCTGTGCAGATGTATCACACACCTAATAACTGATGCATGTGATAAATCTACTGAAATATTTATAACGTAGATCCAAAATTGAGGGTCGGACCGGTGAAGTAGTGGTTGGCACAAGTCCCAAACAGCAAGAAGCTCCTGGGTTCGAGTCCTGGGCTCAGCGAGAGCGTTTCGTTGTGGAGTTTGCATTTTTTTTCTGTGCCTGTGTGGGTTTCCTCTGGGGCCCATGGTTTCCTCCGACAGTCCAAAGACACGCATTTTAAGCTAATCAGCTGTTCCAAATTGCCCATTGGTGTGGGTGTGATGGTTGTGGGTGTCTGTTTGCCGAACCACTTAGTCCTCTTAGCCGACTCTGGGCGAAGGTGGGGTACACCCTGAACAGCTCACCAGACCGTCGCAAGGCCAACACACATACAACCTTTCAGTCTTACAATTATATCTAGGGGCAATTCGGAACAGCCAGTTCGCCTAATGTGCATGTCTTTGGACTGTCAGAGGAAAGCAGAGTACCTGGTGGAAACCAGCGCAAGCACTGGGAGAACATGCAAACTCCATACAGAAACGCCCTCGCCGAACCCGGGACTCGAACCCAGGACCTTCTTGCTGTGAGGGGGGATGTGCTAACCATACACCACCGTGCCACCCTTGGTTTTGAATACTGTTATGAAAATACCTGCCCCTAATTTCCACATGCGTACACAAAGCTGAACTGGTGACTAGCTGTAACTTTTTTTTCTATGCTAGCTCATGTGACAGCTCCAGTGTAAATACGGGGGTAAAAAGAGTGCCAGGGTTTTATTTTGGCAGGTGGACTGTACTATAGTGTAGTAAATAGAGTCGATTTTGTTTTTTTGGATGAACTGTTTGTTTAAGACGAGGTACAGCACACTCTCAGTCCTGCTGTGGAATGAGACGGAGCATGGTGTGCGCTCACTCATGCAGGACTAAAATCATAAGAATCGCCCAAACCGGAGCTGGCACTCTATCAAGGTCTTTGTTTTTGGCTTTGTTTCTGACACACAGAGAGGAGGAGACGCTGGGAAAAATCTCAGGCATGAAAGAAGTCTTGGTGGAAAGAGCTGAGCGATGGGACGAAAGAGAGCAGGAAGGCTGCATGTTACTTACGAGAACATAAAAACAACCCGCTTACAGTGTCCTTTAGCATCCGAGACGCTAAACAGTAGCTGGGTGTCTGCAAAAAATAGAAGCGAAACACACTGCATGATAAAATAAATAAATAAATTTAAAAAAGTTGCACACTCTAATATCATTTATCCTTGAACACAGCATGTAATCTCCATGGTATTGTTGCTCCAGTTGGTCCGGTCGAGGCTCAGCAACATTAACGTGGAAATAAAATGAAGTCTGCTGATGACCTGCATGAGCAGGTTATCACATCAATGCACAGATATAAAATTGGAGCTCAGATAGTGAAAGAGTGGATCAGCGAGCATGAGAAATCATTTTCACGTATGTATTGGCACCCCGGAGTCCTGACCTTAACGCTATTGAAAGTTTTCGGGATGTGCCGGAGAACTTTATGGAGTGGTTCAGTTTGGTTCATTGTAGTTCTTACACATCGCTCTTTTTTCCCCCAATAAGTTAACGTTTCTATTTGCTATTTGTTTCATATCATGTGACTCAAATGTAAAAAAAAAAAAAAAAAAAAAAGTTTCCATTTTAATTTAGCAAAATACATTTCTATAGAATTTCCTGAAAAATCACCTCATGTGAATGCAAAATAAATCCATCCATCCAACCATTTTCTGAACCGCTTAATCCTAATTAGGGTCGCGGGGAGGCTGGCGCATATCTCAGCCATCTCTGGGCGAGGGCAGAGCACACCCTAGTACTACTGTATTATTTAGAGTAGGATTAGTAGTAACGCTTACTGTTTAGTTGATTCCTCCCTAATCATGTCCTAATTTTCTGCATCTTTTGACCCTTGAGTCATTTATAAATATGCGAATACACAACACAACACAACACAGGAGCGTCTCCTTTCCGCACTGTGATTGGCTGAGGCCTGATCCCACCCTCGCCCTCCTGTTGTCCCCTCCCCTGGCTTTTAAAAGGCTCAGAGGAGCCGAGCGGGGTTAGACGAATGTGCCTCGTCCCCCACTTTACCCCATGCGTACACACACCCACACACACACCTGCACACACATACACATGCTTCATATGATGGTGGACTTCTCCGAGAAGTACTTGGAAAGGTAGGCATCCTGTTGATATTCTCTCAGCTTTCTGTGATGGACAGATTGAGGATGAACGGGGGTGGGGGGGTGGGGTGGGGGGGGTATCAGGAGCTGAGAATAGAGAACGAACTGAGGAGATAATGTGGAGGGTGAGGTTGAGATCTTCTCTGCTGGGGTTTAGGAGAGCTCCATGTGAGTTATCTGGTCTCATACTTTGTGTGTGTGTGTGTGTGTGTGTGTGTGTGTGTGTGTGTGTGTGTGTGTGGTGTGTGGATGTGAGTGTGTATGTGGTGGTGGTGGGAGCTTGTTAGGAGTTCATGTTGGAGATGTCGGAGATGTTTCCCAGTGTTCTTGCGTCCTGTTGTTTTTTTAAACGTGTGCTGTGTTTGCGTTGCACAGAGATTTCCGTTTCCTTGTTATTGACACAAGCGGGTGACATTTGAAGCGTCCAGCAGGCATGAAAACACTCTGGACGCTCCACTAGAGAAGCAACAGGGACCTCCGAACATGCCTGATGTCTTCAGGGTCTTCTGTGCACAGTGTTGCGTCCACAACTCCGGATATACAGTCAGGATAGAAATAAAAATAGTAGCTAATCTTGGATGAACTACAAGCCTGGATTCCTTTTTCTCAAACCCGACAACCCCCACCGGCTTTCACAACTCATCCCCACTGGCGCGATCTTTTTTAAAGCTCCATCATTGCTTGGCGTGCCTCTCCGGGCCGCTGTCACGTTCTAAAATGTCCTTCCCACTGCAGGCGTCCTGGTTTCCTTGCACCAGAATAGCTCAGAGCAACGCTGCGAGAGATAATAAGGGCCTGCCAGAGTGGGAACTGGAGCCTGGAGACGGTTTCGGATCGGGACGGAGACAGATTTTTTCCTCCTCAGATGCCAGTCGAGGGGAAATGTTGACACGTCAAAACAAAATCGTTCCGATAAGCTGCGGTTGCAGTGAATAAGTGCATCTACGCTCTTGTTTCCATGTGTTTCTGGCTGATAGTGAGCAAGCACATTTTTTTTTGGTTAGTTTCAGATCCAGTGCTGTGTAAGAGTGTGCAGACGTGCAACTGGAATCTTCTCCATGTTATTATGAGGTCCATTCTTCTTGTTTTTTTTTGTTTTTTTATGTGAGTTTTATGATTGCAGCAGCAGCAGCTTAGATCCAAATGTAAAGAATTGAAAGTTTATCCGCTGATGTGGGGCAGAGATTTGAGATGCTGTTTAGGCCTTAAAGGTCATCGATCTTTGTTTGACATTTCCACGGCCGCGCGTTATGAAGCCGCGAACCCGAAATAACTCTCGGCTGTTTTGCAGCGGGTAGCGTCGACACCGCATGCCTGAGAGGTGGACATATTCACGCACGGGTGTGGAATGTAGACCATGTGCAGGACTACGCTCAGGGAATGTGCGCAAAAAAAATAAAAAATAAAAATGCTGTCAATTGCATGGACACACACACACACACACACACACACACACACACACACACACACATCCAAAAAAGGAATATTATTTAGGCAATAATGTTTTCATGGCTCCAGAAGTGATGCAGTCTGGACCCC